>SNQJ01S0053602.1:0-30605 GCA_010110895.2 Picea sitchensis
TACAGGTTAGGATCTTGCTGTAGGACATGGAACTGTCAAACTAGGACATTATTGGGGAAGGACCTACCAGCTAGGTAATTACTTTGTTTGTAAAAGGGTCATACCCAGTGCAGCTCATGGATCTTTGCGAAACCCTATGGGTGATGCAGGGATACTCCATTCAACAATGGGTGCATATATTTGTGCACACCTTAGAGCCATTGTCGAAGACATGGTATTTGCTAATGGAGGTGCAACGACATATGACATCTTGGTCAGATTCATAGACCAGTTTTTGTGACACTTTTTAGGTCTGCAAGGGAGAGATGTAGATCTTGGCGACACTGCAATAGATCCACTGCTCTCCATAGAGGAAACCTGGACAATGTCTAACTGTTGGTGTCACAGAAGCCGACCTTGCATAGGAAATCTGTACCCGTGTTTTGAAGGATCAAAAGGGGATTGAATAGTCCAGGATACAATAGACACGATAAGTCCTATCTACTATTATGAGCCTTTGAAGACGAGGTCTATCAATATTGGCATGGAAGATACACCTAAAATGGCTATTATCAGTGACTATTGGGATGAGCATACAATCATAGAGATTGTAGCGCTGTATAAGGATTACTCCGTTTTGTTTCTGTGGAACTTCATAGAGATGAAAAGTGTTGTGGGGGATTTAGGTGAAATGAGAATAGATTTGAAACCATGTGAAGTGTTGTGGGGGATTTAGGTGAAATGAGAATAGATTTGAAACCATGTGGGTCAAACATGAGATTAACAAGATGCTGGTGACATGATTGATTTTTCTGGCTGAGGAGTTGGATTGGATTGGTCCAATTGTGATATAGGGAAAAAAAACAAGCAAAATCTGCATTTGTTTGGACTTCCACGGACTCGATGCGCCCTGCGTCTACTACTCCTCTTCAACTCCCTTTAGCGATGAGATCTTAGAAAAAGTGGCAGGGCATGAAGTCTACTCCTTTAATGATGGATTTTCTAGATATCATCAGATTTAGATCACCGAAGAGGATAAGAAGAAAACAACATTGGCCACAGATTGGGGATCATATGCATACAATGTCATGGCCTTCGGTGTAAGCAGTCTTCTCCCGGATTGTTGTCACTACCTTTCGGGAGTACATCCACAAGTTCTTGGAAGTGTACTTGGAAGCTTGGATAGTGTAGAGCCTACTGAAGGACCATGCTGCTAAGCTATGATTGATTTTTGAAAAATGCATGCAGATGCAACTATTGTTGAACATTAGGAAATGCATCTTTTGCACATTGTTCGACATACTACTTGGCCATATTATCTGCAAGGAAGGTTTGTTGGTGGATCCTGCTAAGATTGTTGTCATTGTGAATTTGTTGTCACTGGAGAATGTCTCCATCCTTCGGTCTAAGGCTTGGACACTCTGGTTATTATCGTAGGTTTATTTGGGGATATGCCGAGTTGACAAGAACTGTTGTGGAAAGATGCCCCATTTGTAGGGTCCGAGAAATGTCAACGTGGATTCACTAAGCTGCAATAACAAATGGTCACTGCTTTGATTTTGGTTTTCGCAGATTCGGTGAAGATCTTCCATGTCGATGTTGATGCTTCTGGCATTGTGTTGGGGAATGTTCTTGCTCAACTGGGTGATGGTACAATTGACCACCCATTATATTTTGTCACTAAAAAGTTGTCTTAGGTAGAGAAGAACTATATGAACATAGAGTGTGAAGTGTTAGCCATGGTCTACGAATTACAGAAGTTTTGGCATTACTTGTTGGGTAGACTCTTTAAATTTTTCTCATGGACCACTCTGCACTAAAATATTTGGTGAATAAGTCTGTCTTGGTGGGTTGGATTTGCCTGTGGTTACCGCTCTTTCAAGAATTCAATTTTGGGGTGGTTGTCAAGCCAGGAAAGCAGAATGTGGGACCTGATGTCCAGGATGTAGACTGGGGAAACTGTGGGGACAGTAGATGAACTACTTGATGATAGTCTGTTTTGCATGGAGAAATTGGTGCACCCTCGATGGAGAAAGTGGTGTGCCCTCGATAATTGTGCCTCAAACACTGTGAGATGCATCCTCAATATACAAATATGCTTGAAAATATGTAGATAAGGGCTCCAAAAGGGGAATCTCTGCTAGATGTGCAATCCTGCCTCCAAATATGTGAACTCAACCATTAAACACGCCTTAAAAAACGTGAACTTCCTCCAAGCACGTGAAAGAAAAAGGTGATAAACAAGAGGATGCTAGAATTATGCTCCTTAAATCCACATCTCCCTAGTATAGTGTTGCTGAAAAGAATGTCCCAAAATGCACCTGCATTCTGGGTGGTAACAAAATGGACGGATATTTAGTGGTCCATGTGGGACAATGGGTCCCATGCTGGCCTACATGAGGCCCACATGATCTGTTAAGGAAAAAGCATTCTAGAAAAAATTAAAATAAGTCCCAAAACATAAAAAGGCATCTAAAACTCATTAATACTTAATAGCACACATACAAATACACATATTTCCGTGTCCCTGTTTCTGAATTTTTGGGGAGGCTCATTTCCTAAACTGTCCCGATTTTGGAAGATTTTGCTGCTTCCTGGTTTTGTGCCACTCAGATTTGGAGTTTAATAATTCCATTGATTTCTTTTCATCGTGTGTGGACAACAACCAAGTTAGGTCAAGTTGGTTTAGGTCATTAATATGAGTAGGGTTACAAACTACAATACACTCTCTAAAGGATTGCACAAGAGATATTCTTTCTCAGGCTAATTTTTTATTTGTTTAAGTTTTCAATGTTCTTATTTTCTATGAAAGAGTTTCAGAATGCAACGATGGGAACTTTCTTTAGTTATTTCCTTCTGTAGTTACGTTCTTCACTAGATTCTAAAATTTTGAAAAGATATATATTTATTTCTGTGCTTAAAATTTATGATTAATTTTAGTGAAAGAGAGAACCAATAAATATCTTAAGAAAGGGAAAAATAAAGGAGTTTTTGCAATTTTTATCACACACAACTTGCTTTAAGTTCTTGGTTGAGCAGGATATAAATAAAGAGACTTTTAGAGTTATTATCATAAGATAAGATAATTTTATTAATGTCCAACAAATGACCACAAAAGTAGGTCAGTGGGACTAAAGGATACATCCAGTGTGAATATAATGTGGCCCGTGGGAGTGCAAAAGCATCTCTTATATAATGAGAGAAAAAAAGATACAAGAAAACTGAAAGTACAGTCTAGGTAAATATCTGACAAGGCTAAGCACTAAGGCTAGCGAAGACCAAAAAAAAGTGTATATGATTTACAGAATTGCTTCAAATTCTTAGTTGAGTTTTTATCATGGTTATAGAATTTGCTCTAATTGTTAGTTGATTTGCATGCAGGTCCATGCAATAATGGGAAAAAATGGGTCTGGAAAGAGCACTTTCTCCAAGGCAAGGGATTTGAGATTTTTCTGTTCGAAGTTAAATATTTTGACTAGTCCTCTTCCAACTAACCCTTCCGTTTACCAGTTAGATGTGTAGTTGACACCAAGGAAGTAATTAATGATGTATTTTATATTATCAGACAAGGTGGGAAGAACTAGTAGTTTGTCATCAATTCATTGCTAATGGAGTTACAGAACATATTTGCACAGCATACATAAGCTCTGTTATGTGGGGTTGATTGAGTTATTGGGGTCTTATTCCCCTTGGGAACCTGAGTCATGCAGTTCTTGATCTTTTGTATCGCATCTTTCAATGAGGCAGGAGTTTTAATTGAAAGTTATGAAATGAGAAGCATGGAACTAGATAATTAAGCTTTAATATATAAAATATCTTAAGCATTCTAGTCTTGTTTCCTTTTAGGCAGGTTCTCGTGGGTCATCCAGATTATGAAGTAACAGGGGGCACTGTGATTTTCAAAGGTGAGAACTTGCTTGATAAGGAGCCTGAGGTGAGGTGCCATTCTGGGCTATTTATGAGTTTCCAATCTCCAGTTGAGATCCCGGGAGTGAGCAATATGGATTTTCTGCGGATGGCATGTAATGCCCGAAGATCAACCCTTGGCCTTACAGAACTTGGCCCCCTTGAGGTATGTTTTTGAACTTTATCAGTTCTATTCCTAGTAGGTTCTTTAAACATAGAGCAATTGTCTTCCTGTATTTCTGATGGCACAGCCCTTGTGTGTGTTCTTACATGTGATATGTTAGTGTTTCAGATCTTGCAATTTAAAAAAAATATAATTGTTTTCTCCTGAAAGATACCCTGTACTCAGTATAATTTTCATTCTGTGATGGTGGGCTGCCTGTTAAAGTTTTGATTAAATGTATTATTTATTTGTTCTCAAATTTTTTATTCTCTTTCCCTTGTCTTGTTTACAGTTGTTTTTGCCTCATAGAGAGGAAGGGATGATGAATATAGCTTACAATTCCCTATGTTTCAATATTTTTCTAAATGGTCATAATGGTAACTATGTCAACACAACATAATTATCATTCTCTATTATACGTTGTCCTAGTCCTGTTTTTTTTTTTAAAAGAAACTCAAGAGATTTTATATATAAAAGAAGCTGCGCCGAAGCAATACAGTGATCAAAATAGATACAAAAATTGGCTCAAGTCTGTTTGAGTCCTCTGCTACTGATCTAACATAAAAAATACGAGACACCTCCTTATACATTTGAGCAGACTTGCTGCTATATATTTTGACAAATTGACCAAGCAAAAAGATGCAATGAATACATATTTTAAACAACACATTCGTTGTCAGGTGTTTCCTGGAATTCACCATGGCTGGGTTCTTCGATGTCCATTGGAACCATTTCTCGGTCTCCCTGTATCTCTTCTGGATTCTCTGTTTGAGGGTCTCTAGCCAACTGATCGTTTGAACCTTAATTGGACTGTTGGGGCATTGCTATGGCTCTGAGCTGCTGGTATTTATGATCCAATGTGTCCACACGCTGCAAGAGCGTCCCTACAGTTTGCTCGAGGACGTTGGTTCTTTGCCTCTCTTGTTCTAAGTGGTTCTTTGCCTCTCTTGTTCTAAGATTTCAACTCGCTGAAGCAGTGTCATAATTATCTGTTCATGGCCACTTACCTTTCTGTCAACTTGATCGAAAATCAGTCTGCCACCCTCGGCCATGTCTTTGTGCCTGTGCAGGATGCGCTTTATATCACACCAGGATGGATCCATGAAGAGCAAGATAACCCCTGAACTGTGAAAAGAAAGCTGACTGTAATTCGTGAGGTTGAGACCCCACAAAGACCTGTATTAAAACCGCCACCTGAGGGGAAGGGCCCCCAAAAAAGCCTTACAATAAGTAAAATTCCTTTGTACTGAATTGCCTCTGAATGAATCTCTTCCCTGTAAGATCGCCAATATAGTCTCCCAAGGCTGCCCAGGACTGATGCCACCACTGTCTATCTTGGCCTGAAACCAGAAGGAAAAACGAGAGGGGCCAGCAAACTCGCAGAGGAAAGAGTTAAGAGAAGACTCAGAAAAACTGGAATCACTGCAGGAATTTCCTAACTCCAAACCAGAAACCAATTGAGCAGGACGAACCCCAAGCACAGAACTATCACCGAAGGAAATAGGTTTATACTTTCGAGGTTCAAAACAACGCCCACAATCCAACTTCCAACCAGAGTCCAAATGAGCAGGTTGAACCTCAAGCACAAAACTTATGGGACTACTGGAAACAAGGTTATACTTTCATGGCACCAGACAGTAGAGCCAACATGCCATAGAGGAAGGCCAAAAAACAAAAGCCAATCGAGGGAAAAGGAATCGGACTCGGCTCGAAACTAGTAAAAGAGAGGAAGACAACCCAAAGAGGGGCCAACAAACTCGCAAAGGAGAGAGTGGAGAGGTCCAGAACTCCTGGGATTACAACAGATTTTACCCAACTCCCATTCAAGCACCATGTCAACAGGTCGAACCCTAGGCAGATTAAAATCAGAGCTATTGTAATGTTCCCTGGACTTGGCTAGTCTAGAAAACTCTGCTAATGTGTGTTATGATTAATTGTTTACAGTATATATATTGAGTATACAAATGGTAAATGAGATAAAAGACTATAAATCATATATTATGATATCTCTGGGAGTACAATGTCAATGACTACAATAAAATAAATCACTCGGCTAGACAATGACAAAAGGATCTTAGCCGGAATACAATAAGCAAACTAAAATGATAATACCCATGATAGATGAACACCGCGATCAATGGATGATCTGTAAGCTATGGCAGCTCACGCGGTAACAAGGTAAGTCGGGAAAGTTTGCCCTGGTGGCTAGATCTTTCGGATCGGTCTGGAAACTATCCGAATGCTCTGCTATCCCTCTCGCCTCTTGGTGGACTCGAATCTAATCTCTCCGCCGGTGTGTCTAGGATTCCCATGGATCCCCTGTGGGGATGCCTCTTACCATCGGAAAATTATGCCTAGTGATTCCATCACTGAATCAATCGAGATGTGTCTCAAACCGACGGCCTCGCCTATTGTGAATGGGCTCTAAGAGTTTCCTGATCCACTTGATGATCGCCGGAACCCCCGAATGTGTTCCTCCTAAGTGCCGCGACTCCTAATGTCCGAAATGCTCCTCGATGATTCCTTTGTCGGAATCTGACGAGAAACCAAGGAAAAGATGCGCATGGCTTGCCTGTCAAATGGGTCAGAGGGGAATCTCTCAACTCTCCCTGAAAGGGACAAGACAATCCACTGAACCTCCTCAGAAGTTATGCCCTCACCCTAAATAAGTGCACCCTCACTGCTAACTCAGAGAATCATAATAAGACCGATGGAAGACTCGTGGTGATCTCCCTGGTGACTAGGGTGTGCTCTCAACACCGAATTCAACCAATCGGGTGTGTCTCTTAGGGTGCGGGGGTTCTCTGTGGTGTGTTCCACCAGCTACTCTCCTCCGAGATGCCTTTCAATGACAAAGTCAAAATCGTGATAATGATGAATTTGGTCGGGTAATTTCCTTATAGTCAGCTCAAAACCCTAATTCGTTGATGACTCTATTTTTAGCTCATTGGTTCTATTTTTAGTTCAAGTTGGCTTTAAAAGCTTTTAGCCACTTTTAGCTCAATGTCACTTTCCGACATAACACCTTTGACTGGAGTAACCTATAGTAACCCCCTGCTAATTCTTTTCCTGGCCTCCTCGCTATAGTCTGTGGTTTTTAGACCATTAAGCCTCCTTCTCTGGAAGCTCCAGTTTGGAAAGGGACATTACAAGGTTCTCTCTGAAATTGTTTGTCCTCAAGTAATACCAATCCAGGTGTCAGAACACCCGCTTGCTCTCCCAAGTAGCGCCCTCTAATGGAATCCCTCTCCACCTGATCAAACACTCCCTAATGACCATGCTCCTCAATTTTGCTCTTTGGAACTTAGGTACCTTCCTCCTGGAATCCAACCTTAACCGTCTCCTTCCTCATCCAACGGGGGGAGCTTCTCTGATGTGTTAGTGAATTGTTCCACTGCCTTTTTTGAGGAAATATATGTGGAACATGTTATGAATTTTTCTCCCCTCTTGAAGCTCTAGGTCATAGGAAACCTCTCCTACTCGACGCATGATCCTCGTGAAGGTCCATGTAATCCGGGCTTGAGCTTCTCGACCCCACTCTCTTTATAGAGATGACTGTTTTTAAGGTTGGAGTCTCAATTAAACCAAATCTCCAATCTCAAATGCGGTTTCCATCCTCAGGCTCTGCCCCACTCATCTTCTGGCCGATTCTCTACCGCCCGCAGGTTCTCTTTAGCAATTTGAGAATCTCCTCCGACTTTCCTCAGGATCCAGTCCTTGGCTTTGGGAGCTATTCTCTCCCCTAAAACCAAGTCTATCAAACTGGGAGCATCATACCCATATAATGCTTCAAGGGTAGCTTGGCACCAATGGACATGTGGAAAGTGGTGTTGTAAAAAATGCTCTCTTAAATGCGCCTTAACGACCCATGCCTTCCTGCTATCCACCCATAGTTCCTCAAATACCCTTCAACCCACTTGTTGACGACGGTCGCCTATCCGTCTCTGAGAGGGTGATCACGGTGTCGTGGTGTCTCAACCCCACCAATTCAACAACTCCTCCTGCACGTCCCAATAAAACCGCCTCCTCATTCCCTCGCTGCTGACGATGTTCTCGACAACCCATGAAGTTCTAAGACTTCAAGCAAATAACTCTGGCTTACCCGAATCGCTACATCATTTGCATGGTATAGAAGTGAGCAAACTTTGTCAATCTGTCGACTACTACATAAATGTAGTCCTTACCTTGGACTTTGGGTAGGCTTGTGATGAAGTCCAACGATATGCTCTCCCATTTATGCTACGGAATGGGTAAGGGTCATGGCCTTTGTCGGAAGCGCATGCTCGACTTGTTCTCACTGGCAAGTCACACACCACCGGATGTATAGCATGTCTTGTTTGAGGCTCCTTCCATGAGAACTTCTCTCCGACCGGTCAGAAGTTTTGAAAATCCCCGATGGTCTGGCTATAGTGGTGAATCATGAATTGTCGCAAGGATCTTCTTCTTGAGCCTCGACCGGGGTACCCGTAGACTCTGGCCTTGTAGAATATGACATCATCAATAACCTCGCACATGCCATCCTGAATTTGTCCATCCATAATCTCGCAAGAAAACTGGTTCTTGGAAATCCCACTTATTAGTGGAATATTCCAATAACAAGTGGGATTTCCAATCTGCCCAAATCTCCATCAAAGAACATGCCGCTAGGTCTCCTAGATAACGATCGTGGCCACAATGTTCTTCTTCCCCTGGACGTACTCTATGTCGGGTCAACGTCTGCATCTGCCACCCATTTTGTTGGCCACCTGGTGGGTCCTTCGCCAAGGAAATACTTCATGTTGTTGTGATCTATTTTGACCATGAATTTGCCGCCCACCAAATATCAGCCCTAATTTGGTCAAGGTACGGCTGATTATAGCATCTCCTCACATAGATGAGTACAACCTTCTACTGGACCGAGTTTCCCTCAAGCTCTCAAATACAATTGGGTGTCCTCCTTGCATCAAAAATGCACTGATTCCTTCGCCGGATGCATCACACTTTAATACAAATGGTAGAGTGAAGTCTAGTAATGCTTCCATGGCTTCCCTCTCTTCATGGGATCAAAGGATTTCTGTGACTCATTGTTCCAGATGAAGCCCCATGCTGAGGAGGGTCTCATGCTGGTGCTCTAAGCAGAGAAAACTCCCATAAACCGCCTCAGGTGAGCCGTGATAACCCTCAAGAAGCTCTCAACTCGCCACATTCTGCATTGGCTAATCCATAATGGCTGTAATCTTCTCCCCAAAAATTCGTACTGCATTGATGATGTGGGCCTGCCAGTAGTTCTGTTATATCGAACTCACACTTGGACTTTTTTGCATATAATTATTGTGCCTCCACGATGCTCAATACCTCATCCAAGTGCCTCATATGTTCGTTCCATGTCTTGATGTAAACCAATATGTCAAGCCGAAGAAACCAGATCGATTTCTAACCGATCTTGAATACAGTTCAGTAAGATCAAATGTAGTTAAAAGGCACAGCTCCAAAATGGCATAAACCAAAAACTCGAATGTCCAAAGTGACAATTAAAATGCTTCAGTTTCTATGTCCCGCCTCGATAACATCTAATGATACCCGTGAGATGAGATCAATCTTAGAAAAGAAATATGCTTCATGTAGTTCATCCATCAACTCACCAATGCAAGGGATATGATATCGATTCTTGATGGTCTTCTCTTGTTCAAGGCTCAATCAATGCACATCTCCATGGTACCATCCTTCTAATCCAGACATACCTAAGAAGTGGAATGGACCGGCTAGGTCTCCGATGTGCTCCATTGCTGGGCAATTCCTTAATTACTTCTATTCCATCCTTGAACCTCCTAGGATGACGATAGGGTGGTGTGTGTGATCATAGGTTTGTCCCCCAACTCCAATGGTGTGCTCAAACCCCCTCGCCGTGGTCTCCCGGTGGAATTGACCCAAAACTCCGCTGGATGTCAGTCCCAACAAGTTCTTGATCTCTATATGATAATCACTGCCGACCTCCTCAATCCCTTCCGCTGTAGGATCAAGCACTCGTGGTATATGCTACCTCCCTATTGTTCCAATATTCCCTCCGGCCTCTTGGCTAAACTCCGCCCCTTGGTGCCCTGCTGGACATGTCTCTCATAACAACCCTCTTCCTCACATCACCGAACCCCATCTCCGTTTGCATTTGGTGGTGATTTTTCCTAAGGTGATCATCCACTAAACTCCCAATACCACATCCGTGGTCGGGATATAGGTCAACCACATAAAATGTGTCTCTCAATCGTAGTTGCCTCTAACTTTATCTCCAAGTCCGTAACTCGCCTAGACACTCCACTCAGATGGCTCTCTCATACCTATAACATCAAACCCTCAAACTCCCTCCTCGTCCGGGTCTGCCCGCCTGGCTACCAATGAAGTACCAATGAAGTTGTGGGTGGCCCCACCCATCTATTAGGGCGATTGCTTGTTGTCCCTGAATAGTCCCTCCGATCCGGAGGGTATCATACCTACGAACACCAAAAGTGGCCAAGGCGACTCCTCCTCCCTGTTGGTTTCCCGCTTGTTGGGCCCGCCGAGGCCGCGGGAACTACCGCAGGGGGGTCCCCGCCTGTCTATGGTCTCTGTGAGGTCGCTTCCCTCTACCGCGGTACGACTCTCCTCCAGCTAGTGGATCCACTGTCTTTGCTCTTCCTCCGAGCTAAGCTGATCCACTGTCATGCTACTCCTCCTTACTGTCCACACTATCTTTCGCCACCTCAATATAATGAATCTCCCTTGCCCATGCACTTGTAAGTTGTGGCCGTCTCTGAAGCTAAAGCAAAGCTTCTTCCTCATAAGCTCTCACCTCTCATCATCCAAAGGTTCCTTGCTCCTTCCATTCTCCTCGAATGGTTTCGCTCCTGGCCCTTCCTAGTATCATAGTTTGGAAAGGGTTTAGTTCGCACCGAAGTCCGCCAAATCTCGAGTATGTAGATGGTGCATCCCAAGGTGTTGAAATAATGTAACCGCAGTGCATTCTAATTATTATTGATGTATTATTCCATTAGATCAATCCCCTTTGGTTGATCATGTCTGTATTGTAATTGACCAAATCCCCTTCGCTGGATTGGTCAAACCCAATTGTAATGATGGCTAAATGAAAGTTGGCCCCATAATAGCCATGGTTATAACCACCTGCATTATATTAAAGTGGTTATAACCACCATGAGAAGTCTACCGCTAAAGGAAAAGACACCTCACCCAAATACCGATTGTATATATATACAGAGAGGCTAGCACCATTTGGACACAATATTCACTCTTGTTCATCAAAGCAAGTTTTGGAGCCGCAGTTGGAGAAGAAGAAGAGAGAGAGAGAGGCGACTTTGGAGAGGACTTTTGTATTTGTTTGAGTTATCTCTTGCATTGTATTGGCTATCTATATTAAGGAAGTTTTGTCGGGTTTTCTACCAAGGAGGGTTTCAGATAAATGATGTGTCTCTTGTGATTGTGTATTTCTCGCTGATCCCATGTATGGTATTGTTATCTAATGAAATGAAATGAAAACATCACAATAGCTTTAAACCTAACATGGTATCGCTTAGCTGAAGAGAGTATCTTTCATAAGAGAAAGAGAAAAACGTCACTGTTTTTTTTTTTTTTTTTTTTTTTTTTTTTTGATGGTGAATCTTTTCAGGTCCAAAACCATCTAGAAAAGTGTGTCCTAAATCCTAAGGAATTCTTTGGCACCTTCAACGAACCTTTCCAGTGGCTAGATCTCACGAAAAATGAAACCCTAGTTTCACCTCTGCACTTAAAACCGTATACTGAAAACCAAACAACACCCGTAGTCCACCGGGTCAAGTTTGAAGGTAAAAGTTGGAGTTTTCGTAACTGGATCAGCACTCAAATTACATCACTCATTTCACCAACGATCTATCCCGATCAAAAATCTAAAATTCTGTTTGAAAAATTAGGGTTTCATAAAACCCTAAGTTGCAGTTGTAGTTGCAGTTTCAGTATCAGTTTCAGTATTAGTTGTAGTTGTAGTATCATTTGTAGTTGTAGTATCAGTTGACGTATCAAATGTAGTACCATTTGCAGTCATTCTTGAAGTTTTTGGTATTGATTACCATTTCTACCAGATGGAGTCACTACCTTTAAATGTTATCAGAGGTATGTACCCACATATGCTTCTTAAATTGTTAAACGTTAAAGGGTATTTTAGGTGGGAGAAGGGATCTCTTGCCATAGATCTATGAAGGATCTCAAGATCCAACACATTCGCAGGAATAATGCAACTTAGCTCGATTATTTCGATATACATCTAAT
Source organism: Picea sitchensis (assembly GCA_010110895.2). Classification (NCBI taxonomy): domain Eukaryota; kingdom Viridiplantae; phylum Streptophyta; class Pinopsida; order Pinales; family Pinaceae; genus Picea; species Picea sitchensis. The sequence continues at coordinate 12,317 of SNQJ01S0053602.1, forward strand.
TGTTAAGGATACAAGGTTTGCATGTTGAAGCTAAGGACCATCATACTAACCCGGTCAAAATGTTAGATGGATTAAAGTAGAGATCATCATAGAGCTTATTTTCTAACCCAAGCTTCTGTCAAGATAACATATTGTCCTAGTACAAGACAGTTGAAAAAAGCACTTGTCATCTTGAGTGAAGGAGACTTGGAAGAAAAGCAACACATTCCATTCTTGAGAACAAACCTGTGTCTGTGTCCGAATGATTAAGTTGCTAAGATTCAAAACGTGCAAGCGTCAAGAAAACACTATAGTGCTTGGTAGCATGTGAGCATATTGAGATAAATGCTTTACCAGATACAACTAACATCTCCCCTAGGAGAAACCTCTTGTGTTAGTTCCAGGTTGCCATGGAGGAATGTTTGATCACAACACTATAAGAGGTTGACCTCATTCCGTATTGTATTTTTACTTTTGATCTTGTTTCCATTGTGTCACAAGTGATAGCTTTTAAAGGAGCCACTGCGGATGGACATTTTGTGCTATTATTCCATTATCAAAGGATTATTTTCTTGCTTTGTTGTTTTGTTGACCTTGTTTCGTGTGATAACCTCGAGGAAGTTATAGTGAAGGTTGCCGAAGGCAACATATTATATGAGGAATGTAGGTTGAATGTGTATGTACATGACCATATACACTCACAAAAATTCAAAGAAGATGAAGAAGAAGCTCTTGAGATTTAGAGTATCTCATATGAAGATTGATTGAAAGGGAGCGTAAGGTTCCAAAGATGACCTAACATTAGAATAGGGTGCTGCATCTCACTTGAAGCCTGACTCTGTCTCCTATATTTAGACTTGGTATTCAACACCAAGTATACCCTCAAGAGATGATGTAGTCCCTTATAGACTTAAGAAATCGTGAGTAAGACTGATCTCAGAAAGCATTAGATGAAGAGTTAACTTCCCAAGGACTGGAGACAGATGCCATGAGAAGACTAGACTTCCATAAACTTAGGAGATAAGGGACCCCCGAAGATTCCCTTGTTTCATTGACAGAGAAGGAAGCCAGTCATGAAGACTAGGATATGGATTCTTCTGCGAGAAGAGAAGTCGGTATTGACTTCCAATATTAATCTATACAAATCAAACATGTCAGAGTATACAAAGCCTCGATGTATGTCTGCAGGATTCTTCCAACAAAAGGGAGAAGACTATTTTATGACACTTATTGAAGAAAATAGTTCCATTATTTATAAAGACAACCAAAACAACCAAGGATTCATATAGCAGAGAGATGTGTATAACCCTTACATTGAAAATTGAGTGGCAAATGGAAAGACATTGAAGCTGGCCATGGAGACATGACTATAATGAAAGATAGAGTTACCTCCATGAAAGAAGAAGAGCTATCTCAATATCAATTATTGAGCCACACTCAGCCGTGATGAAGTCGTTGTCACATAGAAGAAGGAGGAGTTACCTCGATGAAGTGCCTACAAGGAGGATCAACCAATCCAGCCTTCAGAGGAAAAGGGTGTGAAAGTCCCAGCCTGTAAGGGAACAGCTTGCGTAGGAGAGTAGAGGACATACTCCTAGACAATGAGATAGATAAGTGCTTTTCATAAAGCACATAGAGCTGCAGCATTGACATGCGGCGAGTTGTACGAAGCAAGTGTACCACATTGGTACAATGTAATAAGAAAATTGATTTGAAGATTGAAGATAGAAAGACTCCATGTCCTTGAGGAAGGATTCCATTTTGTTGAAGCAAGTCTTCAGAGCTTGGTATCGCGAGGATAGACAATTTTCACGCGCTTGGCTTCTTTACCAAGAGTAAACCTCTTAACTCTACCAAGGTTAAGGGGAATGACGTTTCTGGTATTGTTTCCATGTAATGACTTTATTCTTAACTCCGAGAAGAAAACTCAATTTCACCGAATGTAAGAATAGTACCGTGTGACTTTATGATGAGACCTTGCCTATTGCATATTTAGGTCTTGAGGTATGGCAGTGTCCTGAGAGGATATTCCTTAAACCAAGGGAAGTATGCATTGAAACTCAAGAGATTTTGATATCTGAGGTCCATGAATACACCTGATGGAAATGAAGTCAAGCTCGGTCGACACTTCGTCAATTCGATTGATGCCACGTCAGAGGACAAATTATTGATCACGATGTATCCGAATAACACTGTGACTTAGTATATCCTAGTTTTGGCTTCTGAACACTTTGAGCAGCTCGTAGAACCTGCATACGTTCACCTAGTTGTCGCAAACATGGATGAGGTACCTTAAGGGTACATTAGATTTTCATGGTCCTAGTTATGATGGAGATCATAATTTCACACCAAGTGGGTACACCCATTCAGATTAATGGAATTGTCTTTGATAGGAAGAGCACTTAAAGATGCTTGTAATGTCCCCAATTTGGGACATCAGTACGCTATAGTAGATTTGGCGCTTCTAATTCGTAGCAGCCGTGGATGGGATGTTAGCAGCTGGTACTGTGGGTATTTGAGGTATCATGGGGTCCGATTGCATTGATCAAGATATTCCCATCATTATGAGCCATTCCAAGACAAAGTTGGTTTCTATTCTCAAGGTATCTCGACGATTTCCATGATTTTGACATATTTTGAGCTATACAATTAAAACCCAAGAGGCCATTTTGGGTACATTATTTGGAGGAACCTCTCAATGTAAAAGCTCATTGGAATTGGAGGAGCAATAATACAGGATGGGATGGCTAGAGACTTCAAAGGGCCGTGAAATGCCAAGGAGAGATAAGGAGCTTTCAAAGGTAAAAAGGTTAATTATTCAATTAAAGGATTTAATTAATTAATTAAATATTAATAAAATTAAAGTCACTTTGAAGGGACAAGGAGAGCCAAAAGTATAAAGGAAAGGTAAGGACCTCTTCTTATTCATTATTCATGTATGATCTTATCTTGATATCTAGCTTTAGCTAGTAAGCCCAACATTAGGGGTTTTGAAGGTTTTGAATTAACAAACCCTAAAGACGCATTCGGTGAGGAAGATTCTACCCAGCTTGTCCCAAGCTTGACCCCTGAGTCGCAACAGCCCCACAACCATTCTAGTCCCGTGATCACTGGCAGAGGATTCCACATCATGCTTGTGCAGATAGAGAGAGGGCACACCTGTTGAGGGATTCCAGCAAAAGGGGGGGCGCATTCATCAGAGGAGGGATTCATTCCTAATGAGGAGAAGGGATCCCCGAATTCCAGGTATTGGGTTTTCCTTCTAGGTGTCTTGGCATCATTCTGGTGGTTTTCCGAGTCTTTCTGTGGAGGATCGATTTGTATTGGAGAGTGGGACGCTTTCCCCAAGAGGTGAGGGCACACCATTATTTAGAGGGTAGCTAGATTCAAGGATCCAGGCATTTGAGGATTTGAGCACTTGCCCCTACCGCGGGTTCCTCATCTATCAATAGGAGAGTTTCAGAGCATTTGAGGCCTCCTTCATCGTGGCCAATTATCTAGGGCTTCACCATCGAGTGGGGCGCACTCATTCTATGGAGAGTTCAGATCTACAGATTGTGAGGGATCTCTTGGTGACGGGCACCCTCGGGTTGCTCTTACCATCATCCCGACCCATCAGTTGGCATCTTCCGAGGTGATTAACATCTTGCATCATGGGTTTGTAATTGTTGGGGAGCTTTGCTATCTGGCCAGATGCGGCAGGCATCTTCCGTACCAAGGAGGGGTTTGCACTTTGGCATTGGTCTTCATCCCTATCCACTTTGGAGGCTTATTTTGCATTGTCGGAAGCATTTTGTAGTATCTCATACTTGTTATCCATTGTTCATCATCTCGGCCATCCGTTGAGCATTCCAGATCGCATCTCCGCTGTAGCGTGTGTCTCTATTTTACATGAATAAAGAAGATTTGATATGTTTTAGCTTGTCTATCATATTATTGATATTGCATATGGTTGAGGCATGTCCATGATTGTATCTTCTTTCCTCAAGTATTTGTTGTATACACACACATATAAACACATCTAAACAAGTAGATCAACAAAGGTTCTCGACGGAAGGACCACCTTAAAAGTTTTAAAAAAGACATCAAAACCGCGGGCGATCCTCGATAATGGTTTAATCGGCTATACCGTCGCTTTTAGTTTGGGATCAACTTACGATCTCATGGCTGAGTAAGAAGCAATCAAGTATTGTTCTCAACACAATGGAAGAAGAATACATTGCCGCATGTTCGGGCCAGCCAGCCATGGTTTCGTAAGTTGTTGACTAGTCTATTCGACCTAGAGATGAAGCAACCATGATCCTATGTAAAACGACGTGACATAAAGATGATTATTGTAGAATCCTCAGATGACAAGTCGAAGAACATAGAAATCCGATTTCACTACATTCGTGATTTGGTGTAGAGGGAGCCATAAAGCTCCAATATGTTAGCATGGGTGAACATGTTGTCATGTAAGCCGTCCAAGCTTGTATCTTGTGTAAAGTTTGAGACCTTTCGAGACAAGCTCCCAGATAGTCCGGGAAGGACTTCCCTCGATAGGGGGAGTAGTGGTGTGCTGATATGCCAACCTAGTGGTCATGGCTTCCACTTTTAATTCATCGCGGTTTGAGATGTCACGAAAGTGTCAGTGGTTTTCCAAAATTTTAATTGTTGTGTTGAGATGCCAATGAGTACCGCTACTCCATCTTAATTGCCGGTTGATATAACTGAGTGTCAAGGCTTCCAACTTAATTATTGTACAGATGCCTCGAAAGTGTCAAGCCCATCTTAATTGTTGGGTTGAGATTCTAGCTTAATTGTCGTGTTGAGATTCCATCTTAATTGTTGTTTTGAGATGCCAGCCGAGTGCTATGATTCCATCTTATTTGCTGTGTTGTGATTCCAACTTAATTGTCGTGGTTGTGATTCCAACTTAATTGCCGTGTTGTGATTCCATCTTAATTGTTGTGGTGTTTTCTAGATTAATTGTTGTGGTGTTTTCTAGATTAATTGTTGTGGTGTTTTCTAGATTAATTGTTGTGTGGTTTTTTCCATCTTTATTGTTGTGTGGTGTTGCCAGTTTAATTGTTTTGTTGTGATTCCAACTTAATTGTAGTGTTGAGATGTCATCCGAGTGTTGTGCTCCAGCTTAATTGCTGTGTTGAGATTCCAACTTAATTGTCAGAAAGTTGTGATTCCAGCCTTAACTGGCCAGGTTGTGATTCCAAATTAATCACTGTGGTTGCGGATTCCAAAATTTTAACCCACAGGAGCAGATCTCCAAATTAATTGTCAGGTTGTGATTCCAAAATTAATTGTCAGATGATGTGCTAGCTTTATCTGTCGGATGCCAACCTCGTATCGGATGATGTGTTGCTACTGTCGGTGGATGCCAAAATTTCATGTCATGACTCTCACTTCAAGGTCGATAAGTTGATGATGTCTTGTTCCTTCATGTCAGATGTTGTTGTTGTTGATGATGCTCCATCCTTTTGGTCGATATTGTTGCTTTGATGTTGTATCAACCTTGTGTTGTTATTGATACATGATGTATTAGTGTTATACTAATCCATGTTGATGTAGTTGATGATGATGATGTCATTTCATCTTTCATGCCTAAGATGATGATACTGTTACTTTAGCCTCAATACTGGCATGATGACGACATACCTTAGCCTCTTGTCGATGAGGATGATGATGCTACTCAAATCAGAATGATGATATTGATGATGAGAAAAACTTCCTGATGTTTAGACATGCCGCTATTCCAAGATGCCGTTGATGATGTCACTTCAATTGAGATGCTATTGTAGAATAGTAGAATACCCTTCTTGTTAAAAGGGAGTGTTAAAATAACAACCTAAAGAGTATTATACTATTATTGATGGTTATTCATTAGATCAATCCCCTTTATGGATTGATCATGTCTGTATTGTAACTGACCAAATCCCTATGGATTGGAATAAACCCCACTTGTAATGGGCTAAAATGAAAATTCGGCCCCGTATCATATTAAAGTGGCTATAACCACCGGAATATATTAAAGTGGTTATAACCACCCAGATTGAGAAGTCGGCCCCGCTAGTGAAAAGATTAATCTTCACCCAACACGTGCCAGATTGTATAATAAGAGAGGCTACCATTTGGACACACACACCTCAATTTGTTCACGAGCTAAGCCTGAGCCCAGCCTGGAGGAAGAAGAAGAGAGAGAGAGGCGAATTCTCGAGAGAGGATCCTCTCAGATTTGGTTTGGTTTATTCTCTTGGCACTGCATTGGCTATCTATATTAAGGAAGTTTTTACTGGTTTTCCCCATGAGGGTTTCGATAAATGACGTGTCTCTTGTAATTGTGTATTTCTCAAAGGATCCCATTCATGCCATTGTTATCTAATGAAATGAAATGAAACTCAATAATAGCTAAACCTCAACACAAGGTGTGAGGCCTGGATGCCTTCACCCATCCTCTTAAGGGCTCTGTGAGTCCCTCTGAATAACATGATCATCTCGGGCTCTGACAGGTCTATCAATCGCCACCAAACTCCGTGATCTAATGCCTCACTGGTGGCTCGCTTTGTCTCAACCCCGCTTAGATCCCCCTCATGATCTCGATCCCTCTTGTCAAACTTGTCCATGAGTCTCTCCATGAACTCCCCGAGGAGGTGGATGTGACTATGACCCAATCGCTGCCACTAATCCATGATGCTACCACTCAGGTGTTTCACCCCTCCAAGTGTAGGGTAATAAACCCATGGCCTCCGGCTCTATTATCCGGGTTGAGTTTGTAGTATGTGTATAGCTTTTATACCTCCAAGCTCGTAGTGCATTTGGACGATCCGTAAAAAGAAGGTATGGTGAGTTTACCAAATTTTCTGATGAAATCAATGTTATGCCCCTCACACGTCCTCCTCTCCTGGTGGTTCTCTTCACAGTTCCCCGAAGTTTGAGTCCACAATACTGACTGTATCAAGTGTCCCTGGCTGGAAGCTCACGCACGTTGCATACTCCCTCCTTCTGTGACTGCATCGTCCTCCCACTGAAAGTGGGCTTAATGGCCCCAGCATCGACCACCGGGTAGGTCATCATAGTGCCCTCCTGGAACCGGGGAACAATGGTCTCTGAACTCTGAAGAGGTGTATGCGAGTAGGAGATCATTCACCGCTCACTGAAGTTCCTCCTCAGGTCGTGGGTTTGTGTGCCCATGAGCTCCACTATAGCCAATCTATCAAACCCATCGACCGCACTAAGGATTGAGTCATGGCTCCCAACATTTGACTACTAGATTTGTCGTAGGCACCTGCATGGAGAGGGTCAGCCTCATCCAGGGGGCTCTACTTAACGCCTCGGTCTCTCATATCCTGCCTCTAACATCCTCTCTCATTTCTGCCTGCCTCACATCAGCTCTTTGCTCTCCTGCGTCTCCTCATCCTCTTCCTCCGAAATGGGAAGAAAAGTAAAAATCAAATCTAGGTCTTCCTCCTTATGTCATAAGTGACATATTTGTCACCTATGTGCTCATGACCCCCGGTCCCGTCGCGACCAAATGGCAAGGTGACTAAAGCTCCACAACATTGTAATGTTCCGAATTTGGCTAGTCCTGAAACTCAAGCATCGTGTGTCGGATTAATTGTTTACAACATATATTGAGTATACAAATAAATGAGACAAAAAGACTATAAATCATATATTAATATATTTCCAGTACAATGCCAAATGTGGTCGTATGTAATAAATAAACTACCAAATAGATCAATGATAAAAGGATCTTTAGCCGTAATACAATAATCAAATTAAAATGATAATAATTAAGATAGATAACACCCCATGATCAATGGATGATCTCAAGTAGTTATGACAACTCACGCTGCTAATCAGCCGTAAGTCCTAAAAGCTTGTCTCGTATAGATCTTTCTGATTTGCCTGAAACTATCCAAATAAAGGCGCCTTTGCTTCCCTCTCTGCCTCCGTGGACTCCACTGCCCTCTGGCCGGTGTGTTTGGACCCTGATGGATCCCCCTAGGGGAATGCACCTCTCTACCATCGAAATCACTCTAGTGATCTTCCACTATTGGAATCGGGTCATATGTGTGCCAAACCGACGCTTCCTTAGCCTACTTTGAATGTGGGTTGAAGGCTCTTTGATTTGATCTAATGATCAGCCGGGGAACTCGAAGGTGTCCCTTCCTAAGTGCCTACTCCACGTATGGAAAATACCCTCTCGATGATTCCCTGCCTAATCTTGGACGAAACTAGGGTGATGCTGTATGGCTTCCTCTCAAACAATGAGGGGAATTCAACTTCCCCTAATGGGACAAGTTGATCCACTAAACCTCCTAAAAAGCTGCTGTGCCCTCTCCCCAACAAGTTACTTCCTACTAATCCCTGTAGAATTGCCGGCCAAGACTCACTGGAAGACTGTGATCTCCCCTGGTGACTAGGGTGCCCTCAACACCGAACAACCACTGTATTCCTCCTGACCCACCGAGCAATTCCTCCTCGATACCAGTTTCTCCCAATGACAAGTCGTACATGCATAATGATGAATTAGGTTGCCGAACCTTCTCTTATAGCTTCCCAAACCCACTGTTGACTTCTAATTTTAGTTCATCGGTTCTATTATTAGCTCAAGTTGGCTTAAAAGCCCTTTTAGCCACTTTTAGCTCAATATCACTTTATGAATATAACACCTATGACTAGAGTGACCTCCAAGAATCCATAAGTAAGCTTACCCCTTTCCTGCTCGCTATAGTCTAATGGGGTTGTTTAGACCATTAAGCCTCCTCTCCAAAGCTCCTATTTGGAAAGGACATTACAACTATCCCTATATAAAACAAAAGCACCAAATTATCTAAATAAATGACAAATTGGGTAATGAGGTTCCACCGGATTGAAAGTGGCGGTTCCCAAATTCTCTAATAATAAGAAGATATTACCAATCAATAAACGGATTGAGAAACCTCACAAAAATTCTTGAAATAAGTTACCATGCCCATCACGTCGACGTCTAGAAGAGCGAACCCACACGTGCTGGAATGAATTCTTGGTTCAATTCGTTGTCCTTTGAATTGTTTGAGGATTGGAGCATTAAAACCCCTATATTGTTGTCCTTCCAATGACATTAAAACCCAAATCATGTTCAATTAGGGGATGGGGAGGACTTTAATACTCCCATTAACTTCAATTTCCCCTTTCCTTAGGCTATTTTCATCTTTGGCTTGTTGATCCACAACTGAATTTAACTCTTATTTTATGTGAAAAAGGGAGTAATCTTCAAAGTTGTTCAGGAGCACAAGGATCCGAGATATGACGCCAATGTAAATGTTACCTCCACCAATGTTCTTATTGACAGTAACCCTGATTATCATCATAGAATCTCCACATATAGTTATCCTTCGTAATTCTGAGAAACATCCCGATGCCTCAAGAGGCAAAGGCTCCAATTCGTTTATTATCATGGCATCAAAACCCTACACATCACCGGGATGGGGTAGTATGTCCCGAGTTTTGATTATCCCCCCACACCCCTGGTAGTCTTGTCCTTGTTGTTGTTGGGGGCCTTAGGAAATATTTTCCAGTGGTCAAAGCACTTTTTTGGAGTCCCAGACATTCCCATCTTTTGTCTTTCAGTATCAATAGTCAACCTTATGCCCTTGCCAAGAAAGCAGGCTGCTACTCCATGCCAGGCTGAGAAAAGGTTGGTAGAAATACAAGTGTTTCAATTTGATATTTCTTAAGAGTTTCAGCGAGAACAACAAAAAATTATTGGAGGAAAACATTTTGTAGAAATGGAAATGTGAAGTTATATTGATATCCACGAAATAAACCTTAAATGTATTAATGGACTGTATTTCATGTTCATCTAAAGACAAGTGAGTGTGTACATTGTAGAATAATTCCATTATAAAATAAAATTTAAAAAGTCCAACTGAACATTGTAAGTGCTACCAGCAAATGTTTCAATGAGAACCCTAAGTAAAACAAGTAGTTTGTCAAAGATAATCAGACTAGCAGCCTCCACTTTGAACATCCAAGGTCTAGATAATGTTGGCAATGAGGGTTGTTTGGCCTTTTAATCGCTAGTTCTGGGAAGTCTTTTGTTGGACTGATCTACTGCAATAATATTTCTAGGGATTGTTTCCTGTTGGAATCTCCCATAGTTTGAAAAAAGGATATGATGAGATAACTATGAGGTCTGTTGTTAGTAGCTTTATTGAGAGGTTTTGTCCTGTGTTGAGTGAGCTCTTTGATGAAAAGAGCTGCACATCTCTCGTCCTAGTGTATTTACTATTAATACCGAAACCTATCCACTTGAATCCTTGGAAAGGAAGTAATATCTTTTGTGTATCTCATATGAAACTAGCACCTAAAGAGAAAATGCTCCTCTGTTTCTGGTTCCATAATCCATTTGGCAAAGTTGAGGGATCCATAACTACTGTGCACCCTCCAAGCCACACTACTGCTGCACAATCATCCCATCACCTTCTCTATGGTGCATAGGATCAAGGGAAGGAAATCTAGACCCATTGTGTTTGAACGACGCTAAAGGAGAACACAGACTGAGCAATAGGTAAAACTCGAATACTCTCTCTTTGCGAGGAAAGTGTTCTCCACCAAGCCAAGTCTCTCCCTTGACGTCTCAAAATTCCCCTTAAGCAAGGGTTGTAATGTTCCCAAGTCAGGATGCCAGGAACATCACGTTTTTGCATGATTTTTAAACTGTTTCTGGTTGTGGCATTTCGTCAAAGACTTTGCTGATTTACTTATGTTTGGGTGTTTACTTGCAGGTTACCTTCTTTAATTCGGCCTTAGGGTTTATATTTAGTTATCACACATAGATCTGAAGATATAATCAATGGAAATACCAGATACACCAAATATGGAACCAATAGCAAAGATCTGACCTTTATTAATATAATGAGCAAGAACCTGATACAAGAGTGAGGCCGATCTAGAATGATCAACAGATGGATCCAATAAACATAGTAAGAGCTGCTACAAAATTCTCCAGTAAGAGACTACAAGCCTCCAAAGGCTGAATACATCGTGAAGACCAGTACAAAAAGAGATATGTGCCGTATGGAGTGCCAAACCTCCAACTGGATGGGTCACGCTTTGCAGAGTACCCTCAACAATTCGGCCTTGTGACTAATGTCCTCCAAATGCTCCAATGAAGATGCCAACTATAGATCGGCCCAATACAAGACACCTGGTAAAGTCTCAAGTGGACCGGTGAAGAAATGATCCACCAAATGAATAACCCTCTATTGGACTTGCACCCAACTGGATAATTCGGTCTCTCTCCTAGAAGCCTCCCAATGCTCCACAAAACCACTGGAATGATAGATCGGGGCCCGATTACCTCACTGATGAAGTCCCAAGCGAAATAGTGAAGATCTGAGCTATCAAATGACTAAAATAACTTTCTGAAGTGTGCTCCTCTCCTCCAATTCGTCCAATGCATCCAGTAAATCAAATGGCACATAAAACTCCTCCGGATTGCACTAGATCTAATGGCCAAGACCCTGTAATGAAAACCCAGGTGATAGAATCTTCAGAAGCCCTTCCAATCTCTTGGAACGAACTTCCCTCAATGAATGGTGCGCCCCCCTTGCTGGAAACCCTCAATGGTGCGCCCTCTCTCCTCCTGTACCTGTGGCTGGTGTAGAACTCTCCTGCAACTGAGTAGATCTGAAGTAGAATGGTGTGGGGGAGTATTACATCCCCGAGACCAAGCTTGGAACAAGCTAGATGGAATCTTTCACCATCTAATTGTCCTCTAGGGTTTGTTAAGTCAAAACCCTCAAAACCCCCAAGGCATGGGTTCACTAGCTAGAAGTCAGATATCAAAACTGATAATCAACATGAATCAGAGAATAGATGCCCTTGCCTCTCTTTTATACTTCCTGCTCACCTTGCCCCTCCAAAGCAACTTTTACTTTATTAATTATTAATTAATTAATTAATTAAATTACTTTAATTAATTAATTAACCTTTTTACCTCTGAAAAGCACCTTATCTCTCCTTGTGGCTTCCCGGGCCACTGAAAGTCACTTTTCATCATCTGATCCTGTAGTGTTGTTCCTGCCGATTCCAATGAACTATTACACTGAGAGGTTCCTCCAAGTATTGTGCTCAAAATGACCTCTTTAGTGAATTTAATTAACCTATAGCTCAAAATACTCAAAATCATGGAAATCGTCATAATGCAACGGAATCAAAGCCAATCTGTGCGGAATGGATCATAATGATGAAATAGGATGAGCGATGCAAGCCGGACCCCAAAATATCTCTCGATAGCCCTTGTACTCGCTATAATCTCCATCTAGCTACTTTGGTCATCATAGCACCCTGTAATACCCTGATGTCCCAAAGTGGGGACATTACAGTCCTCCCTGCTAGAATATTGCTTGTCCTCAAGCAATAACTGGACCCATTCAAATATAATACCAGGGTCCCATGTCCACTTGTGGGACACACAGTAGGTCCCATCCAGAGATGAACTATCATACACTCCACCCCCTGGGTCCCATGTCAGGAAGTGAACTGCAATACTCTGTGAAGCATAGCCCTGAGATATATCAACTTCGTGAATCTCCTGCACATGACACATGGCCTCATCCCGGAATGAGTCCATCCTCCAAGACCCTATCAAGATCAACACAACCTCCATCAATTGCACATGCTGATGCCAGAATGAGGTACTGCAAGGCCTCCGTGAGACACCCTCAAGTGATATGCTCTCCTCAACACTGAAGCTCAATGGAAAGTCAAAACAACTTTCCCCTGTAAAGGTCCACTCGCCACTGTCAATCAGTGAAATGCTCAACCCTGCAATCCCTGGGTCCGATGCTAGTCTCTGTTGAAGATCACCATGTTGGCGCTGCACTACGCTGATCATGCCAGACTGCTCCCTGCATATATACTGGATCCCCCACTCCTGGATTCTCAAGCTGAAATACTTGTGGCAATTGGACCTGTTGTCTAGAAGTTGCATCTGTAAAAACATCTCTATGGAAGTGGTACCTGCCCAACCATCTCCATGCCCGATCATGATGATCATGAGGGAGAAACTACCTCGCTCCACAGGACAAGTCCTTGCAGGCCCACTCCAAACCAACCCAAGGTGGAGTATGTATCTCTCTGGTGCAACCTGGGTCATCATAAAGTGCAACAATCTACTAACCAAATGAACTCCCGGATCCCATGGCAAACTTGGAAGTTTATCACTTCCAATCCCCGCTAACTGCTCCTGTGTCAGACTGATCACTGTCGGAAGCCCTCTATGCTCATCCTCGTGAGTATCTGTATCTGTGTTGTCCTTTGAACTGTCTGCCATCACCTGGCCTATGATGCTCATCATCACGCACAAAGTCTCGCCCGTCTGCCTATCTCAGTCCATTGCTGTCCTGCTGTATGTCGTAAATGCACTCATGTCAGGTGGTCTCGGCCTAACCACTCTCCATGCCCTCTGCCACTGTCTGTCTCTCCTCATGTTGTTGTCCATGATAAAAGTGTCGGGAAGGGCTAACAAAAACCTCTGTAGCTGATTGTAGGATTGGAAGATATCACATGCTTTGGTCAATCCCAAGGATTCGACCAAAAGCTCATCCATCGGTATCCATGATAAATACTCGCCTGTGGTCATCACTGAATCCCAATCATCCAATACAACCGGAAGTAACTCCTCCAACAGCTGGTCAACCAACCTTCATCTCTCATCTCTCATGCAACTGCTGATATGGTGAAGGTGATCTCTCATAACTAGGTGCTGCTGCAAAGGAGTGACATCTGCATGCTCCCCTAATTGTGTCTCCTCCTTGCAAGGCAATATACCCCTCTGAATCCCACAATACATCTCGGCATGTCTCTGTGAGCTATCACTCACCACTGTATGCTCCGGCATACTCATGTCATCTCCCGTATACTCGTGCTACATCGTAGATCCTGGGTGTACTATTGGATCAACCTCTACATGAAGGTCAACCACTCTCGGGGCACAAATGGAAGTGTCCTCAAAACTGTCCTTGGGTGTATGTGAGTGAGTCCCATGCGTATGTGAGTGCTCGACAGTCTCAAAGATCCTCGTGGAGTGTAGCTCTTGCACCTCCGGATCATAACTCTCTGTACTCATCAGTGACTCTGGGTACTCCTCATGCTCCTCCGTCAACTGGTGCTCCTCTGCTAGACCACCATCATCCTTTAGCCATGCAACTGAAGAGTATATCTGAATCTCCACTAAGATACATGTAGTGGGTCTCTGGCGAATCTCCTCAAGAAGCTCCCCTGACCTGGACTCTGATTCTTGAAGGGCTATTTGTGTGCCTCTCAAGAATCCTCGAGTAATCTCCAACTCATGAGCGAGTCTGTCCACCTCCAACTCCTGCTCCCTCAGGGCCCAGTGATACATCTCGTCGATCCCCAATAGGTAGTCCCTGTCTGTCAACAACTGTTGGTAGTCGATCCTCATCACCGACATTCTCTCCCCGAGAGTATGAAAGTCATCCATTGCAAATCCCCCATCAGAACTACCATGTGCCACTGATGCCCTCCAATAGAAATCTGCCACCAATGCATGTGTGTCATCAATGCGCCTATTGGCTGCCATGATCATGTCCTCACTAACTCTCAACTATCCTGCCAAATAGCGTGACTCCTGATCATAGTCATGCAGAGGTGCTACCTCATGCCCCTCACTGCTAGTGTCAACCCTGCCAATGTCAACTTTGGAATCCCCAACAACACTTTCTGCAAAAGATAAGCACTGAACTGGCCCGTGTCCACTGTGTTACTGGGTCCTCCTATATGTGGCTGCGCATCATCCGCAACTGCTAGCTCCCTCTGAATCATACTGTATCCGATGTGAGCAGCTGTATCCTCCTGTGTAGGTTGCCTTCTTTAATTTGGCCTTAGGGTTTATATTCAGTTATCACACATAGATTTGAAGATATAATCAATGGAAATACATGATACACCAAATATGGAACCAATAAAAAAGATCTGACCTTTATTAATATAATGAGCAAGAACCTGATACAAGAGTGAGGCCGATCTGGAATGATCAATAGATGGATCCAATAAACATACTAAGCGCTGCTACAAAATGCTCCAGTAAGAGACTACAAGCGTCCAAAGGCTGAATACACCGTGAAGACCAGGTCAAAAAGAGATATGTGTCGCATGGAGTGCCAAACCTCCAACTGGATGGGTCATGCTTTGCAGAGTACCCTCAACAATTTGGCCCTGTGGCTAATGTCCTCCAAATGCTCCAATGAAGATGCCAACTGTAGATCGGCCCAATACAAGACACCTGGTAAAGTCTCAGGTGGATCGGTGAAGAGATGATCCAACAAATGAATAACCCTCTATTGGACTTGCGCCCCACTAGATGGCTGAAACCCTAGATAATTCGGCCTCTCTCCTAGAAGCCTCCCAATGCTCCACAAAACCACTGGAATGATAGATCGGGGCCCGGTTACCTCACTGATGAAGTCCCAAGCGAAATAATGAAGATCTGAGCTATCAAATGATTGAAATCACTTTCTGAAGTGTGCTCCTCTCCTCCAATTCGTCCAATGCATCTAGTAAATCAAATGGCACATAAAACTCCTATGGAATGTACTAGATCTAATGGCCAAGACCCTGCAATGAAAACCCAGGTGCTAGAATCTTCAAAAGCCCTTCCAATCTCTTGGAACAAACTTCCCTCACTGAATGGTGTGCCCCCCTTGCTGGAAACCCTCAATGGTGCGCCCTCTCTCCTCCTGTACCTGTGGCTAGTGTAGAACTCTCCTGCAACTGAGTAGATCTGAAGTAGAATGGTGTGGGGGAGTATTACATCCCTAAGACCAAGCTTGGAACAAGCTAGGTGGAAATCTTTCACCACCGAATTGTCCTCTAGGGTTTGTTAAGTCAAAACCCTCAAAACCCCCAAGGCATGGGCTCACTAGCTAGAAGCCAGATATCAAAACTGATAATCAACATGAATCAGAGAATAGAGGTCCTTGCCTCTCTTTTATACTTCCTTCTCACCTTGTCCCTCGAAAGTGACTTTTACTTTATTAATTAATTAAATTACTTTAATTACTTAATTAGCCTTTTTGCCTCTAAAAAGCACCTTATCTCTCCTTGTGGCTTCTCGGGCCACTGAAAGTAACTTTTCATCATCCTATCCTGTAGTGTTGTTCCTCCCGATTCCAATGAGCTATTACAATGAGAGGTTCCTCCAAGTATTGTGCCCAAAATGACCTCTTAAGTGAATTTAATTAACCTATAGCTCAAAATACTCAAAATCATGGAAATCGTCGGAATGCAACGGAATCAAAGCCAATCTGTGCGGAATGGATCATAATGATGAAATAGGATGAGCGATGCAAGCCGGACCCCAAAATATCCCTCGATAGCTCTTGTACTCGCTATAATCTCCATCTGGCTACTCTGGTCATCATAGCACCCTGTAATACCCCGATGTCCCAAAGTGGGGACATTACAAGGGCTTAGTCAAAATGTTTACCACTTGCAAATATGAAGGAACATATTCAAGGACTACTGCTCCCTTCTGAACCCTGTCTCGAAGAAAATGATATTGGATATCGATGTGCTTGGAGCGATCATGAATTACTGTATTTTCAAAGACGTAATGCAACCATGATTGTCATAGTAGACAACTATAGGCTCCAACGTTTGATATGTTAACTTTGCTATCAAATTGTGAAGCCAAATAGCCTCACAAGTGGCAAAACTGGTTTCCATATACTTTGTCTCTTCTGAATTGAGTGGAATTGCTGCCTACTTCCTACTGAACTAGGACATCATACCTGACCCCAAGATGAAACAAAAACCTTAAGTGATTTTCCTAGCACTTGCATCCCTTGCCTATGCACAATCAACAAAACCATGCGACATCAACTCACCATATCCTGCATACGTCAAGCCATAATGAACTGTATCGGAGCACATGCTTTGCAACAATCCAATGAATTTGCACCTTGAACTAGCTCAATGTATTCACTGCAAAACATATATAACGCTTGGTATTCACGAGATACACATGGGAACAAATCAGTGGCATATACATAGAAGTGTTATAGCACAAGTTGTAGGTTGGGCAAAGCCTGACCCAACCACAAAAGCAAGTGCTAAAACTAGGGAATCCTACACCCAATGTCACCTCGATGTAGGTCCCGCACTTCAAGGGTGACTAGGTCACTCTAGGGAGGCGATCTTGGTGACCCTAGGGGGAATGAGATGTAGATGAATGGATATAGAAGTGAAACCCCTAGAAGTCAAGTCTAAGTGGAATGAGATGTGGAAAAAGATGCCTTGTAAGTCAAGTGATTGTTGCCCCAACGGTGTAGTACCTCTCCAAATGATTGTACTGGCCTGAGATACAAGAAAACCCAACTTGCAATGATATATGTTAGTGTGGATCAGCAAGTTAAGCTTGCTGTCCCTAATTTGCAGCAGTGGATGACAGTTTATATTAGTAAGTAAGACATTCAAATCGGCATGTAAAGCATAAGATCAATCAACAATATTATCAATGAATATGACAATCGATTATGACTGAAAAATGGCACTTTGATGCTGAATAAAGCAAGCTGTTACAACATGTATTTTCTGCAGAAAATTGCAGTCTTATGGCTGTAGCTTTCATTCAATTTTATCAACAAATTACACCATAAAAAAATGCCAACAATTACCCCAAAATATGTGCCCTAGTTAGTAGAGTTAGTGTGCAAAATTTAGGATTTAGTCTAGGGTTAGCTTAGGAGTTAAGAGAGAATTAGTAGCTAGGGTTATGCAGCCTTAATGGCTGTAGGTTGAAGTTGGTAACAACAATTAAAATACTGGGAGAGAGGGGATGCCCTAATAGGGGAAGAGTCCTTTCAATGTGGCAAACCAACTCCAACCAAGAGATTTTTCAAAAGACAAAATTTCATGTTTCCCAAGGCAATGATTTTATATCTCCAATGCAAAAAATAAATGACTAGTGCCTTAAAAAATTGGGTTATTGGAGTCAAGTAAATGAACTGGAGATGCTATTTCCTTGGGGGTGTAAGTCCTCTTACTTCCCAAGGCAAGTATCTCTAGTTAGGGTTTGAGAATGAGGGGTGTAAATCCTCTTACTTCCTTAAACAAACCCTTGGAACATCAATGAACTTCAAGCAATAAATGATGAAGACTAGAGTGGGGGTGTAAATGCTCTTACTTCCCACTTAGCTCCTAGCACAACAATCCTTGACTTGAAAAAATGATAGCATAAGAGTTAAAGACCTACCAAAATCAAGAAAGATGCTAAGACAATCCACCACAAAAGCTAGAAACCATT
>SNQJ01S0053602.1:30655-45245 GCA_010110895.2 Picea sitchensis
CGACTTCAACACATGTAATCACATGGTTAGATTCGTACTTTGGGCGACGAGATTGAAGACCCTGGATATTATCTTTGTAATCCAGGTTGTGATGGAGTATGTATAATTTGTGACACATAGATCCACTGTGTATGTTTCGTGGCTATGTCTTCTTGAGTTGAAATTTCTCACATAGATCCACAGTGTATTCCGGTGGCTATGCTATATTTTGATGGCATGGATCCACAGTGTATGATTGGTGGCCATGACCCATGTCTACAATGGCGTCAGTCTGTGATCTGAGTATGGGAATGCTTACCTCAGAATTGATATATATGATACTCTGCAGATGCTTGATTGTTCGCAGGTTTCCGATTAGATGTGCTCCTGGTTCTCGACACACACATGTAGCTTACAAAGTCTATCGACTGTCACTAGTTCCAATCTCAGACTTTGGGGGGCATTCTGTTACCCATGATTTTGGTCGTCGTGATGAGGTATTGATTATGGTGTACTCAGGCTCTTCATTAGAACTTTCTCCAGGGAAAAGTTACCTTCATCTCTTTTCAGAAATCATATTTTTGAGGAAGGTTCGCAGGCTACCAATACATTTGCCTGCGAGAATGCATGATTCGCGCAGGCTACCTTAAGCCAGGGTGCGAGAAGTTCGCACTGTGTCTAACTATTAGGGTGCGAACACTTTCTAAAGAAGAGAAAAGGATGAATTCTCGAAGCTTATAGAAGGGAATCTTCTAGAAGGATGAGATGGCATTCGAATGGTTATCTAAGTACTGGCTTTCCTGATATTTTGGGATCATTCCTATCTAAGTAACTAATTCATTCTCTCCTATATATTGAGGGGATTCTCATGGAAAAGGTTAGAAGCAAACAAGGTTAATAAGACATTGGAGAATTAGTGAAAGATTGTGTGAAGGACTGATGCTACAGCAGCTAAGAACTCCAGGAAGGTTATCAAAAGTGGTTGATATTCTTCATGAAAGTGAGCAAGTGTGTGTGTCAGAGCCAAGGGCCATCGAAAGGAGGTTTGCAGCATCAAGGCTCATGTTGTAATCCTTGATTTCCATCAATATAATACAGTAATATGTCCCTTTCCCATAAAGCTCATGTCACTTTATTGTATAACTCCTTGATCATATACATAGATTAACTGTTGAATATATTGAGTTGTTTTTACTTTAGTTGGTTTGAGTTTTCCTGGTCTTGACGGCACAAGAGCATTGGAGCGAAGCTGGAACAACAAAGACCCAAAGGAAGCGATCATAAGGTATGTTCATGATTCTTGCCTTCTAGTTCATTCAATAGTTGAAATCTAGGGAAAGAGTATTATTTTGTCTTGTTTTGTTCTAGATCCAGGTGGATCTAGCGAGATCGGTTTGTGTCCGCACTTATGGATTTATCCAATAACACTCTCCTCAACATTGAAGCTCAATGGAAAGTCAAAACAACTTTCCCCTACAAAGGTCCACTCGCCCCTGATCAGTCAATGAAATGATCAACCCTACAACCCTGGGTCACATGCTAGTCTCTTTCGAATATCACAATGTTGGCACTGCACTACGCTGACCTTGCTAGACTTCTCCCTGCATATATACTGGATCATCCACTTCTGGATCCTCAAGATGAAGTACCTGTGGAAATTGGACCTGAGGTCCAAAAGCTACATCTGTAAAAATATCTCTGTGGAAGTAGTACCTGCCCAACCATCTCCATTCCCGATCATGATGATCAAGAGGGAGAAATTGCCTCGCTCTATAGGACAAGTCCCTACAGGCCCACTCCAAACCAACCCAAGGTAGAGTATGTGGCTCTCTAGCGCAACCTGGGTCATCATGCAGTGAAACATCCTGCTAACAAGATGAACTCCTAGATCCCATGGAAAACTTCGAAGTTGATCACATACAATCTTCTCTAACTGCTCCTATGTCAGACTGATCACTATCGGAATCCCTCTGTGCTCAGCTTCTATCACCTAACCTATGATTCTCACCATCACACACCAATTTTCCACCGGCTTCCTATGACGATCCACCTCTATCCTGTTGGATACCATAAAAACACTCATGTCAAGTGGTCTCAGCCTAGCCACTCCCCATGTCCTCAACCACGCTCTACCTCTCCTCATGTTGCTGCCTATGATAAAAGGGTCAGGAAAGGCTAACATAAATATCTACAACTGACTGTAGGACTGGAAGATATCACATGCTTTGGTCAATCCCAAGGATTCGACCAAAAGCTCATCCATCGGTATCCATGAGAAATAATCGTTTGTAGTCATCATCGAATCCCAACCATCCAATACAACCAGAAGTAACTCCTTCAATTGTTGATCAACCAACATCCATCCCTCATATCCCATGCAACTACTGATACGGTGAAGGTTCTCTCTCATAACTATGTGCTGTTGCAAAGGAGTGGCTTTTGTATGCTCCCCTAAGTATATCTCCTCCCTACAAAGCAATACACCCCTATGAATCCCACCATACATCTCGGCCTATCTCTGTGAGCTATCACTCACCAATGTATGCTCCGGCATACTCATGTCGTCTCCCGTATACTCATGTTGCATCGTAGATCATGGGTGTACTACTGGATCAACCTCTCCACAAAGGTCAATCGTTCTCAGAACACCAATGGAAGTGTCCTCAAGACTATCCCTGGCTCTGGAGTCCCTATGAATATGCGAATTCTCGTTTGTCTCAAAGATCCTCACAGAGGGTATCTCCTACGCCTCTTGATCATAGCTCCTCGTAATCATCAGTGGTCCTGGGTACTCCTCATGCTCCTCCATCAACTAGTGCTCCTCTGCTAGACCACCCCCATCCTCTAGCCGTGTAACTGAAGAGTATATCTGACTCTCCACTAAGATAGATGTAGTGGGTCTCTGGTGAATCTCCTCAAGAAGCTCCCCTGACCTGGACTCTGATTCTTGAAGGGATATCTATGTGCCTCTCAATAATCCCCAGGTGCTCTCCAACTCATGAGTGAGTTTGTCTACCTCCAACTCCTGCTCGCTCAAGGCCCCGTGATACATCTTGCCAATCCCTAGTAGGTAGTCCCTGTCTGTCAACAACTGCTGGTAGTCAGTCCTCATCATAGACACTCTCTACCTGAGAGTATGAAGGTCATCCATGGAAAATCCCTCATCTACACTATCATGTGCCACTGATGCTCTCCATCAGTAATCTGCCATCAATGCATGCATGTCATCACTGTGCCTGGTGGCTGCCATGACCATATCCTCACTGAATCTCAATTTTCCTATCAAGTAGTGTGACTCCTAATCACAGTCATGCTGAGGTGCGACCTCATATCCGTCATTGCTAGTGTCAGCCCCAGAATCCCCAACAACACTCTCTGCAAAATATGAAGTGTTGCACTGCCCACTGTCTACTGTGCTACTGGGTCCTCCTATATGTGACTGTATATCATCAGCAACTGCTAGCTCCCTCTGAATAACACTATAACTTGTATGAGAAGCTACATCCTCCTGTGCACTCACCCTGCTACTATCAACTATGTATGGATCCCATACAAATGTGTCTAGACACGTGCTATGGTCATCCTGACCAATAAGGAGTGCACCCTCATCACTGCAGGCTGGTCTTGGAAGTAAGTTTCCCCTCAAACTGTAAGTCTCCATAACCTGCTCAACTAATGGAGTCCCCAAAAGAGGTGACTCAATATCCTCATGCTGATATGTGAGTGTAGCATCAACTGTCTGCGCACCATATATCTCCTCCTGGATCTCTGGATCTACATGTCCATGGTGTGCATCCCTCACGTATGACTCCTCTATGATACTACTATCCTCATGTGATGTGGCTATCATAGGTGTCTGGAAAGATGACAGATGTGTCACAGTCACCATAAGAAGTTGGTCATCTGTAGGTGCTAACACGTGTGAGTGCTCACTAGTGTCACCACTCAGTTGAGGTGTAAGGTCATCAACAACATGTGATATGATTGTTGAAGCATAGGTGCTATCATCCTGTCCATCCCACTGCTCCTCCAATGTGCAAGGGTCAATATCCTCCTCAAGCATGCAAGAATCACTAGCCTCTGTGAAAGAGTCACTGGCATCATCAGACTGCTCCAAATAAGCATCTATCTCTAGCTCTATATCCTCACACACCTCATCATCACTGTCATAGTGCACTTCAATTATGTGTTTCTTACCTCGACCCCTACACGTATGATCTGGTTCCCAAGGCACTTTGAAAATGTAGCAAAGTTGCCTGCTCCTAATGGGTGTGGGGTTACTCTGTTCTTCCTTCCATATAGCTAATATAGCTCTCTTTCTCTTTGTTATGTTGAGCCAATGTGTAACCTCATATTTTCTCCACATACGATTTTTTAAGGCTACATATTGTTGCAAGGTTATTTGAGCCCGAGTTCCCTCACTAAGGGCGTAATATTTCATCTCACAAAATACCATCTCTCTAGAAAAGTATATCATATCCATTTCTCCTTATGGAAGACCCCTCAGGCTGGCGGGAGTCTAAGCTCTGATGCCACTGTACTTTTCCCAAGCCAAGAGGCCAAGAACATTTCGTTTTTGCATGATTTTTAAACTTTTTCTGGTTGTGGTATTTCGTCAAACACTTTGCTTATTATTGTCTCTTAGGTTGCGCTAGGGTTATACCGATGATTTTGATGTGTGTTTGCAACAAAAAATAAGAATATAAAGCAATGGAACATACCTCAACCATATGCAATATCAATAATATAATAGACAATCCAAAATGATTCCGATCTGATCTTTATTCATAATAATAAGAACCTGATACAAGGATGATGTAGATCTAGAATGATCAACAGATAGATCCAATAAACATAATAGAAGCTATTACAAAATTCTCCCAGGAAGAATATGGAAGCCTCCAAAGTTTTTATACATGATGAATACCAATACAAGAATATATATGGGTCATTTGAAGTGCCAAACCCCCAGTGCTGGATGATGCTACGTCTTGCTGAAATGCTGAATAGCCTCAATAATTCGGCTTAGCTGAAGGAAGTATCCAAATGACCCCAAACTGAGTGGAATGATAGATCAGGTTAATGTAAGGACAACCCAAGTTCTCAAATCCCAAAAATCCCTCTCAAACCCATAGATCTAACTTCCCTCCAAGGAATGGTGTGCCCCCCTAGATGCCTGAAACCCTAGATAATTTGGCCTCCCTCCTAGAGGCCTCCAAATGCTACAAAAAAACACTAGAATGATAGATCGGGGCTTGGTTACCTCCCTGGTGAAGTCCCAAGCGAAATGGTGAATATTTGATCTATCAAATGACTGAAATCACTTTCTGAAGTGTGCTCCTCTCCTCTAATTCGTCCAATGCATCTAGTAAATAAAACGGTACATAAACTCCTCCGGAATGCGCTAGATCTAATGACCAAGACCCTGCAATGAAAACCTAGGTGCTAGAATCTCCAGAAGCCCTACCAATCACCTAGAACGAACTTCCCTCAATGGATGGTGTGCCCCCCTTGATGGAAACCTCCAATGGTGCACCCTCTCTCTCTTCTTGTGCTTGTGGTTGGTGTAGAACCCTTCTGCACTAAGTAGATATGAACTAGAATGGTGTGGGGGAGTATTTCATCCCTCATACCAAGATTGGGACAAGATAGGTGGAATCTTTCACCACCAAATCGTCCTCTAGGGTTTTTTAAGTCAAAACCCTCAAACCCCCCAAGATATGGGCTCACTAGCTAGAAGAAAGATATCAAAAGATAAACATAAACGAACGAGAGAATATAGGGGTTTGCCTCTCTTTTATACTTCCTGCTCACCTTGTCCCTCCAAAGTGACTTTTACTTTATTCATTATGAATTAATTAATTAAATCACTTTAATTAATCAATTAACCTTTTTACCTTTTAAAATCACCTTGTCTTTCCTTGTGGCTTCCCTAGCCACTGAAAGTCAGTTATCATCATCCTATATTGTAGTGTTGTTCCTCCTAATTCCAATGAGCTATTACACTGAGAGGTTCCTCCAAGTATTGTGCCCAAAATGACCTCTTCAATGGATTTAATTAACCTATAGCTCAAAATACTCAAAATCATGGAAATCGTCGGAATGCAACGAAACCAAAGCCAATCTGTGCGGAATGGATCATAATGATGAAATGGGATGAGCGATGCAATTTGGACCCTAAAATATCCCTCAATAGTCATTGTACCTGCTATAACATCCATCTGGTTGCTCTGGTCATCATAACACCCTGAAATGTAATGATGTCCCAAAGTGGGGACATTACAGAAGGCCTTTGTGAACAATTCCAAGCCCTACGGACAGACTGCAGGTGCATAGAAGAATGCTCAGGCTCGCGACATCGTGAAATCCAGTAGGAAAATCAAGTGATTCGGGAAAATATGCCGAAATGAAGACTGAAATGAAGCAACCAAAAATCAGGCACAACCAAGAAATGGAAATTGTTCTCAAGGGAGTTAATCGCAACACGAGGTAGATAGGAGCAGTCACCCAACGTCTGGGTAACGCTCAATAACAAGCTCACTCAGCAGGCACAGACAAATCTTGTTTACCTTCAACCTTTCACTTTGCGGCTAGCAATGACCAACACGTCCCGATGGCTCCAGGATTCTTCAATCGTGTTTTGGAGGAGGACAATCAGGCTCATCACCAGGTGGAAGCAAACCAAGCAGAGGATAACCAAGAAACATAATGATCCAGGCCAGTCCTATATTTATCTCTGGTTTCCTATGAAGTAAATTTATGTTTTTATTAAATAGTTTTATAGCCATTTTCACATGGAAAAACTGTATCCTAAACCGAATGGCCAAATCTCGTGTTGGCATAGAAAGAATTTTTGGTATCCACGACAATAGTAGAGATGTATCACCCTGCACTATGTATCTTTTTGGAATTCTGGGAGTTTTCGATATTATATAAAAATACCCGTTTCTGTTAAAAAAACAAGTGATGGACTTTTCAACTACTTCCTAATTAATTGAGTGAGCAACTGAAGAGTTGTACATTTAATTATCAATCCTAGGTTGTATCTCACTTACGAATTGTCGTGCACTGTATATGAAAGTGTAATGTTGTAATTTTTATGGAGTTGTAGTACTTTTAATGTCACAAATCGAGATTTTAAGATGCTCAATTAAGTCACCAATCTACACTATTTCTTGAATTGAAGGAAAATAAATGTCACGCTTGCAGGAAAAGGAAATCACACTTGTGGAAAGTAAATCACAGTTGTGAAAAGTAGATCACACTTGCGTAAAGGAAGGTTATGTTAATATATAATGGTGACTTGCTCAAGTATGATGATAATCTTGACTTGTTGTAACAGTTATGTCTTCGTACATGCAATGCCAATTTGTAAAACCAATAGAATATGAATCCCAATTAGTTGAAGAACAAAGTTGTTTACAAATTTGAAAGAAAGAAAAATAAAGTAAAGTTGCAAGCGGAGTTGTAGCAATGGAGCTAGGACACGAAATTTACAGCACCATGAATTGTCGCAATGAGAGTTGCATCAACATCTACAATAAAAAACTTACAGAGATTGAATCAACACCAAGTTGTAACTTATGATTACAGAATCCACAACACAAAGAACTAAATATTAACCAAACCAAAATTGCAATTAACTATTCATGAAACCTGGAGCGAAAAAAATATAAAGAGATAAAATAACCACAGATTTAAATGAACAACAATGAAATGTTAATCCTACTCTTAATGTACAGGAAGTACATGACAAAGGAGGGGGTCCTACCCCCTTAGACAAGGAACTGGAGAACGAAATCAGAATTACACAAACACTCGACACATCATCACACAAATAGGAGGAGAAAGGATATTATTGTCAAAGTCTTAAGTTTTACAATACAGTCGTATGCTATTGCCAGAATCATTCCCAGAGTTGAAGGAAAGTTGGGGTTTCTATACAATACATTCAATGTCTAAATAAAACAAGGAGTTGGATGGACATCCATAAGAATCAGGTTTTTCATCCCTTTACATTGATATTACCAACTTTTAGAAAAGAGAGGGCATATATTGACTTGGATCAAGTGGATGAAATTTGGTAGATGAACTAATATCTCTTTTGGTTGTCCAGTTGCCTTATGTCGTCTTTCTATGTGAGGAGTGATCTCTGAAAAACGCCTGTAAGCTGACTGATGTGTTGGCATACTTTGTGTTGGAGTTGCAACAACATGGTAAACATTCAGAGTTGCAACAATTGTATCATGATCAGAGTTGCAACATCTGTGTCAATCTTGGAGTTGCAACACTTGTAGAGGAGTTGCAACTCCTACAGGGAGTTGCAAACACTATAATTTCTCATGTATAGAATTGTTAGTGCAAGAAGGTAACAATTTTCCTTAAAAATATATAATAATAGAATAAAAATGGCACATGGGAGAAGATTCATACCTATGTGAAAAAGTAAGACAAACTAGATGAGAAAGATGTCAAAAGAGAGGGAACAATGGAAAAATGGTAAGGAAAAAGGTACTAAACAGGTGCTAAAAATATGCCAATTTAGGCACCTGTCAACACGCTTATGATATTTTCTTACAAAAAGAAACCAAAGTCAAGCATATTTAAAAAAAACAAAAACTAATAAGGTTGTGAAGACATAAAGGGTTACCTCAGTTGGAAAGAGAAATGAAATGATAGAGTTAGCATCCACTCTTAAGGCATAGAACAAGTGAGAACCAAGATCTTCGATGTTGTAACCTTTGTCCACTGGAACATAAATAATCCTTCATATATATATATATATATGTGAATATAAGAGTATGATGTTACAAGTGTGCCTTGTGCATTCCCAGATTCAACTATGCAATGCTTGGGATATAACCTCAAGCAATAATTCATACTCTAACATTGCAAACTTTAGCATAAAACCCTGATGTTGGAATTTGGCTCACCCTACATCCCAAGCACCACTCCCTTGGAAAAAGAACAACATGTTGTTGTAATGATATGGGTGGAACAGATTAACTTACTAATGCTAGTGGTAAACATGATAGAAAATAATAAAAAAATATCATAGAATTCTATACACCATCAGAAACATGTCATTCATGATGAAAAAGTGCATGTTGAAAACCAATAACTAAGAATCTAGGAAGACAACAACCAGAAAGGAATTTAGAATATGGAATCTAGGGTTGAGAAGGAAAAGATAGAAAATAAGAAACCGAAGCAAAGCATAAGACAACTTGAAAATGGTCAAGAAAAGAATGATAAAGACTAGATTCTAGAAGGAGAGATCAAGTGTGAGGAAAAAAAATTTTCTATAGCCAAATTCAAAGAGGCGGATACAAATGTTGAATACCAAATATTCTAAATTTTGAACTGAAATATTGAACGTACATCCAAAGGTTGCACCGGTAGTTATTGTCAGAAAAAAGAAAGTGACAAACATCTAGTTGTTACTTCACACATTATTCACAATCCATACAATCATACAGATTTAATATAGCCATACAAATTTCATAAATAAAACTATATAAGCAATTACTAGAAACAAAAATAAAACTTATCTATTTGAATATTGCAAACCAAGAAGCCAATTGAGACCAAGTGATTTCCACCCAACCGTAGATACTCCGCTGTGGATACCAAACCCTAGCTAGGTTATGATACCACCAAGCTGAAGTAGGGAAATGAGGTTCTAAATTCAAATTAAAGAGGTCCAAACCAAGTAATTTTCACTACTAAGTTTCTTAAGAATAGAGCATCTCTTAGGCACCCCCACTACCTACCCTACACACCACAAGGACTACTTTATTCTCTGCTACATAGTGCCTCAGAAATTCCTCCCTCCAATTCTCTTCAGTGTGTGCATAGAAAGGTATAGGCCGATATCTCAAGATTCTGTAGAATTTCCTTGGTTTCTTGGCATTTTTTCCATGTATAATGGATCAATTCCATGGTTAGCTTGTTCTATACTAGAATATATTTGGTTTTATGTTGTCCCTTCTCCCTCAAAACTTCTTCTCTTGTACCTATAACAACTCTTTTCTTTCATGTTCGATTTCTTTTATATGCATGAATGATAGCAAGAGAATTCCAACTCAACTTCTTCCTAGTTCCAAGAATGTGGGGACGACATCTTGCTAAATTTTAGGAATTGATGGCTTAGATTGAGAGATTTTTTTCCACCACTCCTCTTAACCTCTTTTAACTTTGTGAATTCAGTTTTGAATAAGCAAAGGATCAAAGTAACATAAGGTATATTCTTTTAGGCATAATCCCCCAAGACTCCCTCACCTTTCCCCTCTTACAGTATCATATCCCCTTTAGGCACTCATGCTCTTCCATCCTTTGTCATTTTTTTGTTAACCTAAAAGATAAAATACTTACAATATCCATAGCACTATGGTATATCTAACTCATGGTGTTAGCACAACATAAATAAAATTTCCATGCAAAGTTGTAAAAATTTTAATTACAAATATTTCGAGTAAATTCGGGATATCACATCCCCTCCCCCTTGGAATAACATCGTCCTTAGTGTTCCTTTATTGCAATAATATATATAATGAAAAAATCATGGATATGTCTCTCTCATGGCGTTCTCCATCTCCCAAGTGGCCTCATTTGGCCCAAAGAGCCTACATTGCACTTTTACCTGAGTGATGGCTTGGTTCCGGAGCAATGTGACTTTTCTATCTAATATGCACAAGGGTTTTGGTTGGAACTCTCCCTCTGAATCCACCTAGATAACAACCCAATCAATAACATGGTTAAAATAATGTACATATCTTTAAGAGAATATACATTGAAAAAATTATGTGTATTAATATTTGTAGGCAAAGCAAGTTTATAAACTATCGGTCCTATCATTTCCAAAATTTCAAATGGTCCACAATATATGGGTGCAAGTTTGTCATAGGCTCCAATCTTCAAGGAACTCTTCTATGGTTTCACTTTAAGATACACATGTTTTCTAACTTTGAATTATTTATGCATTATGTTTCTACTTATGTAACTTTTCTATATGTCGTGGGTTGTCTTCAAGTTTTGTTTGATCTTGATGATTTCTTGCTCCATTTCTTTCAAAAATTATAGTCCAACTGTGATTATATTTACTTGTTTTTCCTGACTTATAGGTGCATTTGTAAAGATGATTGGTAATCATTATTATAGGAAAAATCTACCAAATGTACGTATCTTTCCCATTTATTTGGTTTATTCATGACATACATGTGAAGCATGTATTCCTATATTTGATTTTTCCTTTCTATCTACCCATCTATCTGTGGATCATAGGTAGTGCTGAAATTTAATTGTGTGCCTAATCCTTTCCAAAATCTTGATGTAAATTGTGAGTCTCTATCAGATATAAGCATGGTAGGTATTCCATGCAATCTGGAAAATTCCTTCATGAAAATTTATGCAGTATTGACTTCTTTAAATGTGGAATTTATAAGGATAAAGGGAGTAGCCTTGCTCAATTTTTCAACTACAACCATGATGGCATCATGTTGTCATAATTTCTTCAGCGAACATGTGATAAACTACGTGGTGATTACTTCCCATTTCCATTCAGGAATTGATAAAGTTTGTAACAAACATACTGGATGTTTGTGTTCCACTTTCACTTGTTGACATTTTATGCATCTTGCAGTATAGTCAGCAAATTCCTTTTTCATTCTAGGCCAAAAGAACTATTTGCTTTCTTTAGTAATTATTTTTTGGTAACTTGGGTGTCATGAGTAAGGTTTCTTGTGCATCTAATCCAAGATGAGTTTCATTAACTCCATTGAATAAGGAATGTACAACATATCCTTATAAATGATCAATCCTTCTTCAGTCATCTGATAGCCATCATATTTTTTTCTGGTGGCTCTTGATGTAAACCTTTTTTTATTTGTAGGAAGTACTCATCCTCATACAAAGATTATTTTATTCTATAATTCAAATCATATTCACAAGTACTTGTAGCTACTAAGTGTATAATTTACATGCTCCTACTGAGTGCATTTTCTACCTTGTTCTCTATTCCCTTTGTGTGTATAGTTTAAAAATCGTACCCACTAATAAATTGTAACCATCTATCATGTCTAGAATTCAAGTGAGCTTGATCGAATAGATATATTAGTCCACTATGATATTGTTGGGTATGTGTTATATTCTTTGCATGTGTGTGTGTGGGCGCGTCAGATTCGACAACTGCATCTGGAGATCCCTCTAGTAGTTCTCTTTGTGTTGTGTGTGTTGGGTGCTTCCTAGGGGGGTCCCAGGGGGGGCCAGGTATATCCCCCCTCATTACACGCAATGTTCGGCAACATGCGGTAGCTCAGAGTCGACAGGGTTTAGGGAAACGCCCCCAAAAATTTTTTTGGGTTGTTTTTGCTATTTTTAGCAGTTTTCTAAATTAACATCAGATTAAGGGATTAGGGTTTTGGTATCTACGAAATACCTCAAAACATTGTATATATTGTATGGTGAATGGTGAAATTAATACAAAAATATTTGACAGGTTTTCTCCTGGTTAAGGGTTTCCGGTATAAATCTTTGTGTACTATGTGTATGAGCCATTGATTAATTTTTGTTTTGCTTAAGAATCTATATGCATTGCTTTAATTCATAGGTTTAAAACTTACATGTTGTATCAGAGCTCGTTTTTGGCTTCAAATGGATGCCTTTGTTTTTGAGGGTTTGGATCGTTCTTGATAGATCAAGTTGATCTTGGGTCCGTGATAAAGCTGGGTTTAGTGGGAGCTTTTGCAGTGGAGATTCGAGTGTAGAAAGAGGAATGGTGAGCTCTTCTAGAATTGAGATAGAGAAGTTCAATGGTAAAATCTTTGAGCTATGGAATCTCAATATGGAGGACCTTCTTGTAGACAAAGAACAATGGATCGTTGTGGATCCTGGTACACAACCTATTGGTACGCAAACTATTGGCACACAGTTGACTGGTACACAACCTACTAGTACACAAACTACTAGTACACCACCTATTGGTATGTCAAAGGAAGATTGGGAGAAGTTGGACAGAAGAGAAAGGAGTACTATTCGACTCTGCCTGGCAGATTTGGTGTTGTTGAATGTCTCGGGAGAATCTACAGCCAAGGAAATATGGGATAAGTTAGGGAATTTGTATCAATCAAAGTCCCTAGTAAACAAGTTGTTTCTTCGAAAGAAGTTGTATCATATTATGATGGAAAGTGGATATTATGTGACAAAACATCTAAATGCCTTTAATACTCTGGTAAGTCAACTTGTCTCTGTTAATATTACGATTGTAGAAGAAGATAAGTGCATTACTTTGCTATTCTCTTTGCCAGACTCTTGGGATAATCTGGTTGTAGCAATTGGTAGTACCACTCAATCTACATTGAAGTATGAGGATGTAGTTGCGTCCTTGTTATATGAAGAGATGAGGCAAAAAAGCATGGATGGTCATAGCACATATGCTTTATTTGTAAGAGGACATACCCACGACAAGAATCCTGGTAAGTCTTTGGGGCGGAGACCTAAATCTATAGGTAGATCTAAGTCTCCAGGAAAATATTTGAGGAAATGTTGGAAGTGTGGTAAAATAGGGCATTATAAGAAAGATTGCAAGTCTAAGAAGGTTTATAAACCAAAGGGATATGATAGTGCCTCTTCCATAGAGGCAAAAACCTCCACTGAAGAAGGAGGTGATGTTTACCTGGCATCTACAGGTACACATGCAGACCGTGATGTATGGTTGATCGAATGAGGTGCGTAATACCATATGACTCCTCACAAGGAGTGGTTCTTTGAATATGAAAAATACGATGGTGGTGATGTATTCCTAGGAGATGAATTGATAGCCAAAATCTTTGGATGTGGAAGGGTTAAGTTGTTGCTAAAAGATGGAAGGATTAGAACTCTCCCTGGGGTTCTGCACATTTCAAAACTAGCCAGGAGCCTAATATCTATAAGCAAGTTGGATGATGTAGAAGTGGATATTGTATTTGGAAAGGGCACTTGCAAGATGGTACGAGTGTTGTAGGAAAATCTCCCTGCGGATAGGTAGATTGCCTCAAAGAGCTAGACCTTAACTTTAAGACAGAAAGTGCTTAATGTGGACACTGACTTCCTTTCAAATCTATACAAACTAATACATGAAAAGGAAGGAGAATAGAAGTACCTCTTTATCGACGTTTGTCCCTGCACGCTCCAAATCGAGCTCCAAATTATCGCTCCTCGCTAAGTCCTGTAGACAAACAAAATACAACCACTTCCTACTCTATTGACATTAGCTTGAAAACAGATCTATCTATCAATGATAAGTTCATGCAAGATCAGACACAAACTAGAAAGAAATAGGCCAAGCGTGTCATATTAATGAGAATAACAACAACAATACTTACAATCGTAGATGCGAATGCGACAGCTTCGTCAAGTCCCCTTCGTCTAACCCTTTCTCAATAGATCCACAACTTGGATGATAACAGATTCACTGATCACTCTCCTTCAATTGACTATGTGTTTCCTATGAGATCATAGGTTTCATGCTAGCAATTCTTCCCCCTTTTCACCATCATAGAGCCTGCTTATATAGGTTAAGAGAAGCTTAACCTCTTGAGTTATCTTTAGAACAAGTTGAGGAATTCCCTCCTTG
>SNQJ01S0053602.1:45255-85668 GCA_010110895.2 Picea sitchensis
GGAAGACCGGGATTGGACAGAGTGGTGGACATACATGGCTTTGTTGATGCAGACTGGGTTGGAGATCTGGATCGAATAATATGTACAAGTGGGTATGTGTTTAACATGTTTGGAGAAGAAATCAGTTGGATGAGAAAAAGACAAGTTGTAGTGGAACTCTCAACTACAGAAGCTTAATACATGGCAGCCACTCATGCAAGCAAGGAAGAAGTATGGTTACAGAGATTGTGTTAAGGTATTGGGCTGGTACAACAAGCAGTGATATTATATTGTGACAGTCAGAGCGCAATCTTCCTGGCAAAGAACCCAACTTATCATTCGAAGACAAAACATATTGATGTTCAATATCACTTTGTGAGAGACATGATTGAAGAAAAGAAGGTGTTGCTGGAAAAGGTTGACACTTTGAAGAATGTTGCATATTGATTGACAAAGTCCGTGAGCACATAAAATTTCTCCTGGTGTAGAGTAACAATGGGCATTGTTGCCCTGGATTGTTGACTATATAATCATGTGGACCCCTGGATGCAAAGAAAACAACAAGTGGGAGAATGTTGGGTATGTGTTATATTCTTTGCATGTGTGTGTGTGGGTGCATCCGATTCAACAACTGCGTCTGATGATCCCTCTAAATTAATCCTGGATTAAGGGATTAGGGTTTTGGTATCTACGAAATACCTAAAAAAATTGTATATATTGTATGGTGAATGGTGAAATTAATACAAAAAGAGTTGACAGGTTTTCTCACGTTTTAGGGTTTCTGGTATAAATCTTTGTGTACTATGTGTATGATCCATTGATTAATTTCGGTTTTTCTTAATAATCTATATGCATTGCTTTACTTCACATGTTTAAAAGTTATAGATATGTCAACAAAATAAATTTTCTACCCATCAAGTATTGATGCCACATATTTAATGTTTGTATTATGAATGCAAGTTTTAGGTCATGGGTAACATAATCCCTTTCATGTTCTTTTGGATTTCTAGATTCATAACTTATCATGTGATTATATTGCATAAGAACTCCACCTAGTCCTTCCTTACATGGATTTGTACACACTATGAAATATTTTTTTGGTTCTGCAATCTTTGGAAGTATTGCACTAGTTAGAAGATATTTCAAACATTAAAAATTGTCTTCGCATTTGGTAGACCACACAAAATTTACTCCTTTCTTTTGCAAAGAAGTTATGGGATGGCCAATTTTGGAAAATTCCTCAATGAATCTCCTATAGTATCCTACAAGTTCCATAAATGACCTTACATCTATCACATTATTTAAATTGGGCCAGTTCATAATGGCCTTGATATTTTTTGGATCAACTAAAATTCTTTAATATGATATAATGTGTCCTAAATATTGTATCTATCTTTGATATAAATCACATTTACTAAATTTGGCATACAACTAATGATCTCTCAGTGTTTACAAAACTAGTCTAAGATGTTCTTCATGTTCTTCCTCAAATTTAGAGTAGATAAGAATGTTATCAATAAATACCAATACAAATTTTTTCAAGTATTTACTAAAAATGGTGTTTATAAGACACGTGAATGTGTTTGGTGCATTGGTAAGTCAAAATGGTACCACCATGAACTCATAATGATCATACCTTGTTTTGAAGGCCGATGTATAAATATCCTCATCTTTGATCTTGACTTGATGATATTCTAATCTCAAGTCAATCTTCAAAAATATTTTTTCTCCTCTTATTTGATCAAACATATCATCAATTTGGGTTTGTTGGCACAGGGGCAGACCCAGGGTTCAACGCTTCAACAACTCACCAACAAAACCCTAACTATTATCCCTTTCGGCAATACCCCAAAAGCAGATGAAGTCTCACCCAAGGTAGAGGCATGGGTGGTTTTAGGACTCAAGTGTCTAGAACCTAGCTGGGACACATATGTGGTTCACCCCCAGTGTGGGGATATGTCCACCAACTCTTCTTCTTATTTATTATTTTGCAATCGTCTTACATTCTCCTGCTCTTATGCATAGAGCCATAGAGCCAACTCCACATATGATAGGAGATTTGTGTGCACCTCGCCGGATCCTCCTTCCTGAGTAGGTCAAGCACACATCCTTCTTACAAACACTTGCACTTAGCTCTGAAAGTCCTTAACACATAGTAGGCACGAAGCCAACCAGACTTGCACTAAGGCAATCCAATCAAATAGATCCAACAACTGACTAACTCCTACTTACATTGCCTAGCTACTTATTTATACATTACAAATGGGGCCTAAACATGGGTAAACCCATGGGCCGAAATCCCATACCCGTCACATAAACCCTAACACCCAAAAATCCCACAAAAGGGGGCGAGATCCCGCGATCTCCGCTTCATCTGGGCGCTTTGTCTTCGACCAGCCCTTCAAAGTCCCAAAATTGGTCAAACATGACCAAGGTTTTCCAAAAATTGTTCAAGGGCCAACAAGCCCCCAACACTCATCTGTGACTTGTCTTGAGTCACTCTGATCTAGGCAATTCTTCTTCGAAGGCCTCGAGCTTGGCTCGAGCTACCTCAACATGCTGCTTCACCAGAGCCTCCTACTCGACGAAATCCTGAATGACCTTCTCATGGATAGCTCCTTCCAAGCGTTGTTACACCGTGGTGACCATTTTCTCCAACTGTGCACCTCATACTTCCATCTCTTCAAAAAGTGTGTAGGCTTCGTCCTACACCGGTTGGAGTTTCTGGGTCACTTCCATGACTCTACTTTGGATGGAATTGACTTGTTGTTGAACTGTGCGCACCTCCTATGACCTTTTCATCTTCTCGATTGATGATAGTAGTTTCAGTTGCACTTGCACTGTCGATGCTTGTTGCTTTGCCTCGTGGAGCTGGGCTTCTAGTGTTCTCAGTTCTGGGTCTTCTGCAAGGCGCTCATAGGTCTACGCACTTTGATTACTAAGTTTCTTACATTCTAATGCTAATGCCTTGATTATTTTGACTGCACTCCTGGAAGTTTCTTCTCTTTGATCTTACACTTCTTGCAGAATGCTCAGTACTACTTGCAGTTCCAGTTCTGCTACTCTTGCTTGAAGTTGTTGGATGGCTTCAGTGAGCTTCCCCACCTAGTTCTCAGCTGTTTCTTCTTCCATCTGTGCTAGGCCCGGCATGGAGGGAAGTTCTGTAGTGACAACCTTCTTAACTCCCATATGATCCATGAGCAACTATTCTTTTTTCTTCTGGATCTTCTCTCTATCCTCTGCAAACTTTGCTTGGAGGTCATATTTCTCTTTCTGCAAAATCCAATGTTACTCTACAAATTCCTCCTTTTATTTTTTCAAGGCCTCGATGGCCTTATATTTTTCTTCCTGAGTATGACGATGGTGACCCTTTGTCGCATCTGCTAATTTGCATAGTTGGGCAGTCTCATCTCCCACTTCTATTCCTTCTAAGGATGATGGTACTGTAGAAACTGCGCGGCTCGAGTAGAGTGCTTGCTATACCCCTTTCAGCTCTGCCTCAATCCTGTCGTACATGGTCTCTTGATTTTCTTCATTGTGTTGTAGAATATCCTCTGAAGTGTCTCCTATAGCAGTGATGATGAGATCAATGTCATCGACTATAAGCACAGTCTGTAGCTGGGGCTTACTGGCTTTTGACTTCTTCCGCGCTGAAGTTTTCTTCAGGGAGACCTTTCGTTTCTTTGACGTCTCAGCCTCTATAAGGGGATCTTCAGGCAGTGTCACTTCTCCCTATTCCTTATTGTCTTATTCCCCTTTGTTCCCTTCTTGGTCTACTTCGTCATCTCCTCCTCTTCCAGGTGAATTTGGTGTAGTTTCCTTTGATGCGTTGTTCATTTCCTGCATTTCTTCCTTCTTCTTCTTTCTTTTGTTGCTAGGTCCATCATACTCTTCTTGAGTGACTACAGGAATTCCGATGAGGTCGGTGTCAAAGAGTTCGGTCTGTTGGACTGGTACAAAGAATTATACATGCCATTTCTTGGTTACTTCCTCCATATCTTCCTCGGTGAGTTTGTAATAGGAATCGATCTCTTCCTTGTGTTCATCCCCACGCGCAGTGATATAAATGAAGTTCTTGTGTGTGGGAAACTTTGCAAGTGGCCCAGACCTATGTAGTGTATTGGATTTCATGTGAGGAAAGGATTCAATGGCCCTTTTCAGCTGTAAATAATACGTGTGGAACACCGCATTGGATTGCCATTGTTTTTCCATGTCGCTCAAATACCAAAGGGTAATGAACTTCATGGCCAGTGGTTCAGATGGCTCAATTTTAGGGAAGGTCGCTCCTTCTGGCATACCCCAAGCGATGAAGGCAACGATAATCAACAACCAACTAAAATGAAACTATATCCCTGATCCTGTGCTTCGTGGTAATCTTTCTCCAACTGGTTGACGAGGTAGCTCACCCAGTTCATTTGCATCCCTTCAACTCATTTTCTTGCGAGGTCGATGACGAACCCTGTGACCTGCATTGGTCTTTTCTTCCTGAATATATTACCAGGGATCAACTGGCAAGCTAGGCACAATGCACCAATTTGTATGGAGGCTACCTTGTAGCCCCGCTTCCCCTTCTCTACATCGTCATAGGTGTCCTTTATTCACTGCACTAGGGCGTGATCTGTAGCCTTCCCTGGGTAAAAATCTTGAGGGTCAGGTCCTTGCATGCTCAATCCAATGATCCGATGGATCAACGCTGGATCTACGGTGATGCGCCTATCCAACCACAGGTAACTTCCATGGAAGCACGATAGGAGGAGTTTAACACACGCGTTAACCTCCTGATGTCTTTTGAAGTGTGGTATCTTTGTCACATTAAGGATGGTCGATCTCGCAATGTCCATGGTCCATGGCTAAGGAACTATCTTTGGCTTCTTTCCCATTGTATTCTTCAAGTACTTATGTGGGGATAGAATTCCATAATTCTTGCGGTCTCCTAAGTTTAAATCGTTGATCTTGAGCATCAGAATCTATCCCAACTATGGTCTAACTGTGCATATCCCCTTTGGGAGCTATGCAATGATCAATTTATAGTCGAATTATCTTAGAACGTTGTCACGACTAACTACACCAGCCAGAGGCAGGATATAGTCAGGCAGGACCAACGAGATGAGCTTTGCATTCGCTAAGTCATCGCGATGCTTGCTCTGTTTCTCTATCGTAGTTCGGGAGGGCCCAGATTGACATGCGGTTGATGGGGAGGCTTGCAATCCTCTTGTCGACAAAGCATGTGCTCCTGTGGACATGACCTTCTCCACCATAAGATCTATTAGAATTTCTTCCACAGACTTTTCCAATGCACTGCGTTCGCCCAACATGCACGCTAGTAATCAAATATTTCAGGTAGGCGAAAAAACACTCAAGGTAGTTGAATGGGTGGTGAGGTCTCAATAAGCACAATGTGATAAAAATCAGTTCTCTGTGGGCTCGAATAATCACAATTTGAAAAAGTGTCCCCGATGAGACATTCGATGGGTTAAATAGAAAATGTCGTAATGGACAGGAATGCCTCAATCAATACAATTCTATCTGTTATGGCGTGGTCCCAATGGTCCAATGGCGATATTTCTGGCAATAAATGTGTTTCTAGTCATTTTGGAGCGTCGTTCTAACAGTTGGGACGCCTCCAATGGTCATATTGCTAGTCTCACCCGAGGTAGAGGCAGGGGTAGTTGTAGGACTCAAGTGTCTACAACCTAGCTGGGACACATATGTGGTTCACCCCCAGTGTGGGGCTACATCCACCAACTATTCTTCTTCTTTATTATTCTGCAATCATCTTACATTCTTCTGCTCCTATGCACAGAGCCATAGAGCCAACTCCACATAGGATAGGATATCTACGTGCACCTCGCCAGATCCTCCTTCCTGAGTAGGTCAAGCACAAAGCCTTCTTAGAAACATTTGCACTTAGCTCTGCAAGTCCTTAACACACAACAAGAATGAAGCCAACCAGTCTTGCACTAAGCTAATCTGATCACATAGATCCAACAACTGACTGACTCCTACTTACATCGCTTAGCTATGGAAACCTTTTCTGAAACTCCTTTTTAGCTGTAAATTTGAAATCTATTTGATCTAGATGGATCGCGAATAGCCTTTTACCAAACTTGGGTTCCCCTCATCATATTTACACTCAAAAGTCTTATTTTAGGATTCCATCCTTTCTTTATGTGCTACTAAACAATCCATGCCAATTAAGACATCATAGGAACCCAAAGGTAAAATATTCAAATTCACCCTTGTGACTAGTTCATTCATTTCCACTAGGCAATCTTTTATCAACTCATTGATTTTCCTCTTAGTTCCTATAACAAACTTAACTAACCAAGGTTTCTTATGCTGTCAATTATCAAGAATACATGACACACCAATCTTAGGTGCAACATAGCTATGACTAGATCTTGGGTCAATTAAAATATAAATGGATTTCTTAGCAATCTTACCATCAAATTCCACCTCTAAAACTTGGTGGTCTTCTTGTCGTTCCTCCAATGCAGCATATATTTTATGAATATTATTTTCTACGTCATTCACTATTTCATATTCTTGTATATTTTATGTAGTCTTATTAGTTTCTTGCCTATGAGGATAATCCCTGAGTAGATATTCTTCTTTGCATCCCTAACACTTCAAAATCCCTTTCCAATGTTCCCTTGTCTTTCCTCCTACTGAATATGTCGGTTTGTGTAACATACCCAAAATCCTAAGTGGGAACCATGCTCTCATACCAAAATGTAACATACACAAACTCCTAATTCGGTACCAAACTGCTCTGTAATATCCCTGTAATAACTGGGTACCACAATGTAACATACCCAACCTACTACTGAGCAATGTTACTTCAAATTCTAGTGCACAGATTCTACCCTATAACATAATTCTATGAAGTAACACACTCAACCCCATTATAAGTTGCACCACCCAAACTTTCCTCTTTTTACATAACTTATACCAACGTAAGTAAATCAATACAACTATGCGCACAAGCCTATTGATCACACAACTGTATTGTGCATGCAACCATTCTAGCGTCACACACCCATTCTTTTTTCCTTTTACGTTTGGATTGCTTCCCTATGTGCACAAGTGAATCCAGCCTCTGGTTCACACAGAGTATTTCCCTGTGCGCATGACCATTCTAACCTTGTCTTGGAGACTCATAACCAATATCATAAGGTTAACATAACAGGAAAAGTAACAATAACTATCATACTCATGCACGAATACAAATATTGACTATCATCACCACTCATACATGTGCAAGAAACATAATACATAATAAAAACAATTACTTATATGCAACAACATACAATAATTAAACCCATATTAAACATATATAAATAAGTACACAATAAATTGTTTGACAACACAAGTATTCCAACAGAGGACAAACACCTTCAGTAACCGCTCACACAACCAGATCAAAGATCAACACATCGATGTTTTTACATGGTAAAACCCCTACGGGGAAACATCCACAGCCCCAACCAACGCGGCCACTTGGAGCAGTTTATTAATGCAAAAGAAAAAGATTACAGAGAGATTTTACAAGAGAGTTTCTCACAATCGATCATCAATAAAAGACCCTCCATGCTCTATAAATAGAGATCATATACCAATCGGGTGTTAAGCCATGAATCAATGGTTGTTAAGATCGAGGATAATATGAACCATCATATCACTCTATGTAAGGAACATATTGTGGTCGTAAGATTTAGTAACTACAAATGCATACTAATGCATATTAAATAAGCACACTAAGAAACACACTTTGACCTAATGACGTATTAGACCAAGTAGATATTAACTAACTCCTAAGTGTCTAAATATCCTAACATCCCCCCTTAAGAACAACTTGGGATAGGATTGAAGGATTTAAAATAGTGACACAATAGGAGAAGGAAGGAGGCATTAGAGCCTATCCCCCCTTAACGAAAACTTCCTGAACTCCTAACATAGATCGAAGTTTGGAAAACTTTGCTTCTGTAAGAGACTTTTTGAAAATTTATGCAATTTGATCTTCTGTAGGGAAAAATATCACTTCAATAACTTGATCATCAATGAGTTTTCTGATGAAGTTCATGTGTAGCTCGATGTGCTTGCTATGCTGATGTTGAACTAGGTCTTTGGAGAGCTTGATGGGACTCTAATTTTCACACCAAAGGCTGGTCAGATGTTTTTGTTGGAATACAAACTCTGAAAGGAATTGTCAAAGCCACAGGGCTTCCTGACCTACATTTACCATTGCTTGGTACTCTACTTCTGATGAAGAAAGGGAAATAGCTTGTTGTTTCTTATAGGCCCAAGTGATAGGTCCTGAACCAAGGCTGAAACATGACCTACAGTAGACTTCTGATCATCAAGGTCTCCGACCCAATCTGAATTAGTGAAGCCAACCAATACAGGAGTCCTCCCTGAACTGTAATATATACCTAACTGAACTGTACCCCAGACATATCGAGGTATCCTTTTGGTTTCTTTCCAATGGATTTCATGGGGTTTTTGCATATACCGGGAAACAAGAACAACAACAAAGGAAATATTAGGATGGGTATGATTCAAGTATAAGAGGCTACCAACTAATTGGCGGTACAAGGTGACATCAACTTTGGGAGAAGTACAAGTGGAAGTTAGCTTGATTCCATACCGAAAGGGAGAAGGGGATGGTTTACAATCATCTATGTGAAAGCAACGAAGAAGGTCACAAGAATACTTAGAATGGGAAAGAAAAATTCCTTCATTGGTTTTTAAAACTTGGAGGCCAAGGAAATAGTGCAAAACGCCTAAGTTTGTCATTTCAAATTTCTTCTTAAGGCTAGTTTTCACATGGTTTAAATTTTTTGAGTCACTTCCAGTAAGGATAAGGTCATTAACATAAAGGACAAGGATTATGAGATGGCTTTCTACTTTCTTGGTATAGACATTAGAATTAGAATAACACCTAGAGAATCCAGTGTTAATAAGAAAGTTGTCCATTTTGGCATACCAAGCTCAAGGAGCTTGCTTAATACCATAAAGAGATTTCTTAAGGTGACAAACATGGATAGATTCATTATGGACATAGCCATGAGGTTGTTCCATGTAGATTTATTCTTGCAAATGTCCATGCAAGAAGGCGGATTTGACATCCATCTGATGGACCTCCCATTTATATGAGGCAGCAAAGGAAAGAATAAGGAGGATGGAATTCGTTTTGGTTACAGGGGAAAATATTTCATTATAGTCAATTCCTTCAAATTGGGAAAATCCTTTGACAACTAAACAAGCCTTTTGTCTTTCAACACTTCCATCTGATGCATACTTAGTTCTGTAGACCCATTTGCATCTAACAAGTTTTCTTCCTTTTGGAAGAGTTACAAGATCCCAAGTGTCGTTGGTCATTAAATTATGATACTCTTCATTCATTGTTGTATCCCAATCTGGATGACTTGAAGCTTCTACAAATGTCTCTAGATCATGAGTCTCTGGAACTTGAGCCAAAAGAGAATAGGATCGTTGTAACTATGAATGTGTTCGAGGATGATTTGAAGGATCACCGATAAGACCACCATTTTCTTCTCATGTTGAACAGACCCATCTAGGAAGCGGTGGAACTGGTGTCAGTTCAGGCTCAAAGGACTCATCTGGAGGAAGGTGAGTAGGCAGAGGTGGATTTTCATATTCACTATCATCATCTGAAGAAGAAACCAGAATAGGAATAGAAGAAGGCACAAACTTCGAAGATGGATCGCAAGCTGAAGAAGGCACAATTTCCAAATTAGGCTTGCAGGCCAAGAGATTTTCATCAAATTTATCATCTCTTCTAATAATAATTTCATTACAATATGGTTGAAGAATTTTATAACCTTTGACATATTCAGAATAACCAACAAATATACACTTCTCACTTTCAGGCTGCAATGCTTTCCTTTTCTCATCAAGGATGTGAGCCCATGCTATACTACCAAATAAATGAAAGTGACTTACATCTGGTTTAATTTTAGTCCAAGCTTCTTCCAGTGTTATATTTTTAAGATCCTTTGTGGGAGTGCATTTAACTATTTAATTTTCACAATTGATTGCTTCCACCCAATACTTTAGACTTAATCCCTTACATTGGATCACACAATTAGCCATTTCTTTTAATGTGCAGTTCTTTCTCTTAGCAACACCATTTTGTTGTGGTGTATATGGAAAAGTGTGTTGCATTTGGATGCCCTATGTAGTGTAGTAACTTGTAAAATTATTGTTCACATATTCGCCTCCATTATTTGTTCTTAACTTTTGAATTTGATGTCCAGATAAATACACGCACATAAAGACACTTATATTTTATGAAAAGTCACCAACTACGCATATAACTCAGACGTTTCTCACAACCATATACTATGTTTCTCATATGCTTTTAGCAATAGGTCGCCCTTGAGTTGAGGCTTAACTCCACCATGGAAAAATGGTTCCTAATGCCAGGATAAGTTCTGATAATCAACAGAGTTGTTCAGTCCAAGGTGCCACTGCTGCAACTAGACTATAGTCTCCTATTCCCCACATGCATGTTACACTGAATGAAGTGTGCCCCTTCTCTCCTCAACAGTCCCTGAACTACCCCACTTCCCTTCCATGGTTCCAACAATAGGTCGAACATGAAGTATCAGAGCCCTAAAGATAATGCCCAACTCACTAGGGAACAATTCCCAACAAGACTCTCACCTGGAGAGAATTCTCATGGCCCTGACAACCCTCTTATTCGACAAAAAATCTCTCACATGGAGAGATTCCTCATGAGCCTGACAACCTGCCTCTTCGACAATAAAACTCTAGTTAAAATACATAAACCCCCTTACATGCTCTTATCTATATATAAAGTGATCTAGATTATTTTGAGAGAGAAATGAAGGAAGATATATAAAAATGAAATATACATAGATATTCCAATAACATAGAGATACAATAATTCACAACTTTTATTAAACGCAGAAATATACAGAAACTGTAAAAATACAGAGTGAATGACTCGCTAGAATGGTGGCATATTATATTTGAGAAGAGATGTGGCTACGCTCATTCACAAGAAGATAAAGATGTTTAAAATTAGGCTCTAAAGGCCTTTTTAACATAAAGAAAATCCAAAACCCTAACCCCAGAAGATGAAATGCCAAAAGGTTTGTGGGCCCCGATGGGGGTAGTTGATACGTCAACTTCCCAAGGGTGTATCTTTTGGATACAATCTCTGTTTTGGGAACACAATAGCTCATTGGAAAGGTCTATCGAAGGAATACACATTTTTCCATCACACTCTAGCTAAAGGATAGAGTGTTACTATGGCAGGCCCAAAAAACATTGTTTAGGGCCTCAAAACGTCCCCAGAAGTTTAGGACCTGAAAAGATGTAGAAAAATTGCCAAGGTGGAAACCCCTTGTTTTAGCCATTGAAATAGGTGGGTGGCCACTGATTTCCACCTAATCATTCTTCCTCCCTTAGGAAGCAATGGTCTCCATTGCATCAAGTTCCCAGGGAATATTTTGGCAAATCTGAATCTTGGTGATTTGCTT
This sequence comes from Picea sitchensis, assembly GCA_010110895.2. Taxonomy (NCBI): domain Eukaryota; kingdom Viridiplantae; phylum Streptophyta; class Pinopsida; order Pinales; family Pinaceae; genus Picea; species Picea sitchensis. Next base: position 56,766 of record SNQJ01S0053602.1, read on the forward strand.
TCCTTTTGAAGAAGTTGTCTTGCTTAGCTTGGTGAAGCTTGTTATGAACCTATTGTTGGCAGAGTTGGATCTGTTTAACCAATATAGTTGCATGATCTTCCTAAGTGTGGGTGGACTCTATTGGTGAATATGCAACATGAAAAACATGAAGGAATTTTGTATAACTTGTTTTGACTGGGTAGTGTGGAGGCACCCTCGTAGGTGCAATAGGAATATCTTGGTGCTCTTATACAATATTGTTGATATTCCTCTATTGGATATAAGGGTATTGGTATGAGGATACAATGGTTGTAGTGTCCTTCTCTTATGACTAGATTGTGAAGAGGATAAACTTTGTGGTATGAGATATTACTTTGCGACACTTTTTTGTCAGGACAGTAGTCAAAACTACCTTTAGTATCCTGTAGACCTAACCTCCTAGAGTAACAAGGACGCTACAAGGTCAACACTCATAAACAACATGACACTTCCACATATATGGTTGTCCTAATAGAACATCACATACTTCTAGTGGGGAAACATCATAGAATACCTCATCCTTGAAGGGCTTGATGTCGTATGGCAAGCGACACTGCTGGCTAACACAAAGATATCGTCCCTTGAAAATACATATGATGTTGTGTGGTTGTAGTTTTGTTGTTGTCAGGAAATGAAACGGGGTCCCTTCACCCACATCTTTGAATGGAAGAGGTGATCCCCCTCCTCAGGATCCTTTGGTTCTTCTGGTCGGATTGTTGCAGTCGCAACAATAGAATTGGATTCTGCATCAATGATATGTTTCCTTTTATTATTGTTTGAATCAGAGTCTGAGTCGGGGTTCAACTCTATTTCTTTGAGCTTGGACACCAATGACTATTTTGAGCAGCATTTGTTGGTGTCATGCCAAGGTATTTTATGGAAGTCGCACCACTCCATAGTGTCCTTCTTCATATTCCCATTGTTCTTATTTTTGTACGGCTTGGAATGGTTGTCTTGAGATTGGCTATTCTGTGGATTAGATCTTCCTTTACCATACTTTAGTTGTTTCATATTTGCAAACCAAAATTACCGCTTGTTATGGTGCTTAAATTTTTTCTTGATTTTGACAACGGATCGATAAGTTTCTCCTAGTGATGAGATGTCCATAAACTCCATTTTTGTTTAGATGTACCAGTGTAGAGCCCCACGGTATTTTAGAACCAGATGTATCTAAGAGTCTTTGGTACCCAGCTTGGTGTGCAAGGTATGGAAGGTATTTGTGAACTCTATCACTATTTGGCCCCTCTCTTGATGCAGCATGGTCCATCTCATGTATTGGTCATCATAGTTTCCCACAGGATAATATTTCTCCTTGACCACATCCATAAAATAATCCCAGGTGGGATCAACCCCAAATATTCTAAACTCCTCTGTAGAATTTTTCTCCCAATAAGTTTCCCAACAATGTTTGACATGTAGGAGAGCCTTAAGGAGTGCAAAGGTGATATTTTCTCTATCGAAAAAATTGTGAATGAAGAAATAACATTCTAGAAAATTTAACCATTTTTCCAAAGCATCACACCAATATGACATTCAAATACATGAATATCAAAATCAACTTGTACCTTTATTGGGGAAGCATCTCCAAAATGACGAAGACACTCCTATTATTGTCAGCAATTGTTGAAGGATTTGGGAAAAATTATCCAACATCTCATTCCTCAGTTGCACAAGGGCTTCCACAAGCAATAACTTGATGATATATTATTCTCCCTTCTCTCTCTTCTCTTCCTCCATGGGAGGCCATTTGGGCTAGTGAGATTGGTTGTCCTCAAGAGAAACTAGCTCGAGAACCAACTCTCTATACCTTGACCTCGTTGGGGACATGGACTAAGAAATGAAAAAAGGAGTAGCATGCTCTGATACCATTGATTCAAATTATTTTGAGAATGAATAAAGGCATAGATATAACAATTAAATATATAGATATATTGCAACAAACACAGATATACAATAATGCACAACTTTTATTAAAAACAGAAATGTACAAAAACTATAAAAATACAGAGTGAATGACTCATTAGAATGGTGGCATCTTATATCTGAGAAGAGATGTGATGGATACACTCATTCGCAAGAATATGATGATGTTTACAATGAGGCTCTAAATTCCTTTTTAACATAAAGAAAATCCAAAACCCTAACCATGGAGGATGAAACGCCAAAAGGTTTACAACCCCGATGGGGGTAGTTGATACGTCAACTTCCCAAGGGCGTAAATTTTGCATAAGATATCTGTTTGGGGAACATGATATCTCGTTGGAAATTTCTATCCGAGGAATACACATTTTTTCATCATACTTTGGCTAATCCCTATACTGTGAATGTGGCATGCCCAAAAAACGTTGTTTAGGGCCTCAAAACGACCCCAAAAGTTTAGGACCCAAAAAGATGTAGAAAAACTTCCAAGGTGGAAACCCCTGTTTTGAGCCAGCGGAATAGGTAGGTGGCCATTTATTTTCTCTCATAAGGTAATAGTCATCCTTTCTCTGATGGTTCGACCCCTTCTTGCCCTCAAAATTAATGAAAGATACTCCAAAATACACTAAGGACAACAATATATATTTCACGCCTTCAACTCAACACTTGTCACCTTCATAAGTAGCTTTATCCACTTGGTGAATCGTTCCCCATCCCTTGGGAACCTAGGATAAATAATTATCCATAACTTACACTTTTCCAAAAATATTAATAAAATATTCCCTAGGACTTAAGTTCCCCCCCTTTTCCCTTTTATTGGTGGAGTTATCCCCCCATCTCTTTTTGTCTGATCTATCTGCACAGAATGATGTGATAATATTAATAACTTGAGTATGATTACTTTTACATTGATAGGCGCACTGTCCTATTTGCGTCCTGACTCACTACCCTCATAACCACACAGGCTCCCTCGCCTCATATATATATATATATATATATATAAACTTAGTTCAATGCACACTTCTAGGTAATCCCCGCGCACTTACTTAAGTGCGTGCAACTCTGTGAAATGTGTGCACCATTCCTTTGATAAAATCCTCATGCACTACTCAGGTGGACGCAAAACCAAAACTTAGTGCCAATGGCTCACCATCATATATGTACATCACATTAACAATTGGTACCAACGACTCACCAACCTATATGTACAATTATAAATGGTTTCGGATTAGGGACATTACATTCCTCTCCCCTTTATTTATGCACTATCTTCGGTGCATCATATATACATGTACATACAAAATTTCAAAAATCTTCAAAAAGATGTGGATATTATCCCAAGTTGCATCCTTAGGACCGTACTAGGTCCATTGGACCTTTACCATCTCCATGACTCAATTCCGGAGCTGTTTGATTTTCCGATCCAATATGCAAATTGGTCGCACTCAAAAAATGTTTTCTAGCTCCAACTGAATCACATTCCAATCAATAATATGATTAACATCGGACACATATGTTTTAAAAAATAATACATGGAAAACATTATGATTACACAAGGATGCAGGAAATGCAAGAATATATGCGACAAGACCAATCCTCTATAGGATTTCAAACGGCCCACAGTAGCGCGCTGCCAACTTTGAACAATTTCCCAACTTTAGGGAACTGCATTTGGATTTATCTTTCAAGAACACATGGTCACCCACTTTAAACTCTCTGTGGGTTGTGCCTTTATCTACACAAATTTTCTTCTTATCTTGGGAAACCTTTAAATTATGCCTTATCTTTACCATATGCTCTTCCATTTCCCTAAGAAGATATGGCCCAACCACTGTGCGTTCTGTTGGGTTGTCCCAACTCACTAGCATGTTTAACTTTCTACCATAGAGTGCCTCAAATGGGCTCATCTTTAAAGATGATTGATACCCATTGTTTTAAGAAAACTCTACCAAGTGAAGGTAGTCTTCCCATTTTTATGGTTTATCCATGACATACATCCTCATCATGTCTTCAATCACCCAATTTACCCTCTTTGTTTGTCCATCTGTCTCAGGGTGATATGTTGTGCTAAAGTTCATATTTGTCCCAAATCCTTTGAATATCCCTTTCCAAAATTTCAATGTGAACATAGAATCTCTGTCAGACACCATTATCTTAGGTACACCATGCAACTTAGCAATATCGCATGTACATTTCATCAATGTTAGTTTCCTTGTGCGTTGACTTCACTGGAATAAAATGGGTAGTTTTAGTAATATTTTCCACCACTACCATAATAGAATCAAGTTTCTTAGAAGCCCTAGGTAGCTTAGTAATGAAATCCATGGTTACAAATTCCCACTTCAACTTAGGAATGGGAAAAGGTTGTAGCAAACCAACTAGATGTTTGTGCTCATCCTTGACCTTTTGACATTCAAGGCATCTAGCAATAAAACCAACAACCTCCTTTTTCATATCCAGCCAATAGTATTGTTTTTTGACTGCGGCAATTGTCTTCTGGTAGCTTGGGTGTCTTGCATAAGGAAATTTATGCATCTCTGACAATAACAAACTTTTCAACTATTGATCATTTGGTACATAGAATCTGCACCTATACATGAGGATTCCATCCTCTGTTACCTCAGAAACTTCCAATTTATGTTGTGACATGCATTGTTGAAAGTTCACCTTTATGTCCACATAAAACTTATCTGATTTGGAAACTTCTAAAAATATTTCACACAAATATTATTTGTACATGTTATTGGTTGTAGCATGCATATCATGCACCTTCTGTTGGTTGTGGATCTTGATTATCTTCCTGATTCATAGGTCTTTTTTATCAATCATGTTTATACCCCATGAATAATTTTCACCCTGGAAGAACATACACTTCATGTGGGGGAGTGTAGGAGGGGTTCCCCCCCCCCTGCGGGGTTTGGGGGCTCTGGGGGCAAGCGGGCCCCCGACGAGGGTTCGAGGGCGAAGCCCCAGAAGGAAAATTTTCCTTGTAAATGTATATTGTAATTTCATAGTAAATTTGGACCATTCATTATAAGGTCGCAGATCTGATGATAGAAGTTATGTTAGGGTTTTTTTCCCTAGAAGGAAACCCTCTTTTATGAGGGAAATGTATTGCAGCTATGTATCATTGCGAATATTGTATTCTGAGGTAGGATACTACGAGAGAAAGAAGAGGAAGTTACAACGAGTGTGTTGTAGGTTGTATCCCTTCATTTATTGGATAATAATAAAGGAAGGACCTCACAATTTCTCTGGTGGATGAAGCCCACATTGGGTGAACCACGTATATCTGTGTCTCTATTGTATTATGTATCTTCTGTGTTTTATTTCTACATTTGCTTTATTTTATTGCTCAACGATCCTTTTTTTCTAACACGCTCCTGCTAAATGTGTCAACCACCTTGTTCCCTTTTCCTCTGATATGATTTATGTCAAAGTCATAATCATTGAGGAATTCTAACCATCTTCTTTGTATGGAATTTAAGCTTGGTTGTCCAAAAAAATACTTTAGGCCACTATGATTTGTTCTCAACTTGAATCTTTTTCCCATGAGATAGTGTCGCCACATCTTCAACGCATGCACTATGGCTGTCAATTCTAAGTCATGAGTGGCATAAAGCCTTTCATTCTATTTTAACTTTCTTGATTCGTAGCACACCACATGCCCATTATGACTAAGGACTCCATCGATCCCTTCTTTTCATGCATCTGTGCACACAACAAAGTCTGCATCAAGATCAACAATTCTCAAAATTGGCACACTTGTCAACAAACCCTTCAAGTGTTGAAAACTTCTTGCACAATCTAGAGTCCATTCAAATCACACACCTTTATTTTTCAAGGATGTAATTGGATACAAAATCTTTGAGAATCCTTCAATAAAACTTTTGTAATAACCTGCAAGTCCCATGAAGGACCTCACCTCTGCGATATTTCTTGGTGTCGTCCATTCCTCAATGGATTTTATCTTTTTTGAATCCAGAGTTATTCCTTCCTCGTAAATGGTATGACCCAAATAATAAATTTGTCACTGATAAAATGAGCACTTTATCAACTTTCAATAAATTTGATTCTCCCTCAGTACTTGTAACACCATCCTTGAGTGTTGCTCATGCTCTTCCTCATACTTGGAGTAAATAAGCATGTCATCCAAAAATACAATGACAAACTTATCTAAGTAACTTTTGAAAACTCCATTCATCAAGCACATGAAAACAATTGGTTCATTTGAAAACCAAAATGGAACCACTATGAACTTGTAATGTTTGTACCTCATTCTGAAGGTAGTCTTGTTGTTGTCATCTTCCTTAATTCTCACTTGGTGATATCTAGATCTGAGATCAATCTTTGAAAATATTTGTGTGCCCCTCAACTGATCAAAGAGGTCATCTATCCTTGGAAAAGGATACTTGTTCTTTACTGCTACCTTGTTCAACTTCCTGAAGTTGATACAAAGTCTCAGCATACCATCCTTCTTCTTCAAGAACAATATTGGGAAACCCCAAGGTGATACACTTGGGCATATATACCCTTTCTTCAGAAGATCTTTAAGTTGCATATGAAACTCTTTTAGCTCTGGCGTACTCATCCTATAAGGAGTCTTATATATGAGAGTTGCTTCCAGAATCAGGTGTATAGAGAAATCGATATCTCTTTTTAGTGGTAACCCCAGTATCTCTTTAAAGACATCCTCAAATTCTTTCATTATTGCACAGTCTTCAACATTTGGCACTTTATCCTTAGGCTTCTCTTCCATGTGAACTACAAATACTTGGCATCCTTTCCTGTATATTTTCTTCAATTGCAAGGCTGAAACTTCTTTGATAATTACAGCTCTTGGAATTCCTTGAACTATTCTTGAGTTTCCTTCCTCGTCCAAGAAAGTAAATTCCGTGTTGTAACAGTCTAGAATGACATGATGTGGTCCAACCAATCCACACCAATGAGGCATTCATACGAGCCCAAAGGTATAATATTCAAATTAGAATTTGTGCACGGTCCATTCATTTCCATTGAACATGCCTTAACCATATCATTAATTTTCATTTTTTCTCCTGTAACTAACTGCACCAACCAAGGTTTTCCAAGCTTACTTCTTGGAAATTAGAATCTTTCCACCATCTTAGGATCTAGATAACTATGACTAGGTCAGGAATCAATTAAAATAGAAATGGGTTGGTCATTAATCTTACCTTCCACTTCAATCATGTGCGATTGAAACTCAACTTGATTGTTATCCAGTGCTTCTTAAATCCTAGGTACATTTATGCCCATATATTCAATTGTCACAGTTTTCTATACACTGTGCACATTCCTCGCCTGATCACCTCTTTGAGGGCAATATCTATGCATATGATCTCCACCACAACTCCAACATTGAATAGGTTGTTTCCTTGGATTTTTCTCCACTGTCTATGTCATTCTGGGATCCTTGGTAGTTGGTTGTCCTTGCGCAATATTTCTAAAAAATGGTGGCTTATCCCCCTTCTTCCTCTGTTCCACCTTGTTTTTCATCTTGTCTTCCCAAAAATTTTGGAAAGTTGATATTCCCTTTTTTTTATATAATAAATACATTTAGCGTGCCTTATAGTTTCCTCTAATGTATTGGGGTCATCATACTATGTCTTGTCACTAATGAATGAGGGAAACCCACTCAAGTAGCACTGAATTTTAACTTTCTCATCCTTAATGAATGAGACATATTTCAGAATCTCTAAGAATCTTCTTTCATAGTCATCTATTGTCATATTCCTAAGCTTGAGTTCAAAGGACTCCTTCATCTTCTTGTCATAGTATCGCTTGGTTAAGTATTTCTTTTGAAAATACCTTTTGAACTCCCTCCAAGTAACATTCTTCTCATCAATGTGTTGCACTTGCACAAACTAATCCCACCACATTGATACTTTTCCTTTTAGTTGATAGATGAAAATTCTCTCTTCTTCCTGCGCAGAATAATTATGCAGCTGGAAGTACTTCCTCATACCCAACATCCAGGTCTCTGCATATTCATCCTTCTTGTGCTCCCCATCAAATTTAGGAGGCTTTATCTTATTCATTTCTCCTTGTAGTCCATGCACTCCAGTACTTCTCTTATGCTTTCTGATAGGATATGGACTTGAGCTACTACACACTTTTCTAAATCAATGTTTTAATGAGCGGTGATGTTTCCTATCGACACTTCTTTCTTCTCTTATTTTCTAATCATGAGACCTGTAACTTATTGACCTACTTGAATATGTCTCCTTATCCATTTTATTTTCTATTTTGTCCAAGATTTGCATCAAATTGAGATTGAAGACATATTTTGGTTCCCTGGCTTTCATAAGCCTTTCATTATCAACCTTATAGCTTTGGACATCTTTTTGTAGTCCCTTTCTGTCTTATACTAAGTTAATGTGCTCCTTCTAATTGGATTATGTACCACTAACACCCAAACCAATATACAAATCCCTGAATTCATCATCATGACTAAAATATCTCTACACATCTTCCATGCTTTTTGACTTTTTGCGTTGATTCCATCCTGCTCTAATCACTGATATTTCTGCAAAATGTGCAGGTAAAAAAATTTCTTAGGTGAATTCATGAGACAACTTCATGGAAACTTTGCACCATTTTGTTAGAATCCTTTCTTCTGAAGCATGTGCGCACATTTGGTATTTAATGCATACCAATGTGTGATGTCAATATTCAACATATACACTATGTATTGGTATTGTGCATGCATCACAAATTTGTTATGCACAACCCCAAACTTTAGTGTGTACTCTCGTGCACCATTGTTTACTATGCCTTTCCAGCACTGCACTCTACAACGTCCAAATTTAGTGTGCACACTTGCACATTCTTATTTTATGCACACCATGGCCATGTAGTAATTCCAAATTCGACCACTTACCAATCCAAATTTTTCCTTAAGAAAATACTCATCCCATGTAGGCTCAGTGTTGAAACTAGAGCTTTGATACCAAAATGTAACATACGCAACCTCCTAATTGGGTATCACGCTCTAATACCAAAATGTAACATACTCAACCTCCTAACTGGGTACCAAAATTCTCTATAATATCCCCGTAATAACTGGGTACCAAAATGTAACATTCCCAACCTACTATTGAACAATGCTACTTCAAATTCTAGTGCACAGATTCTATTCTATAACATAAGTCTGCACAATATTACTTGAAGTAACGTGCTCAACCCTAAGTTGAGTCGTGCCACCCAAAATTTCATCTTTTGACATAACTTATAATAGTGGAAGTAACTCAATACAAATGAATGCACAAGCCTACTAAGCACATAGCTTTATTGCGCGCACAACCATTCTAGCAGCACATGCCCATTATGTTTTCCTTGTGCACACAAGCGAATCTGTCCTCTGGTGCACTGATCGAGGAGGATATAAAGAATTCTCACATAGGTATATGAGGATCTAGAATGCTCACAGAGGTCCCAGGGGATCATTGACATCTTTCCAACGGTGAAAACGATGCATCAAATGGAGTTCATATGCAAAAGTTATGAGTAGTCAAAGTTCAGGTCAAACAGGGAAAAGTCAAAGGTCAAGACAAAGGATAACATCAGCATGGTACATGATGATGTCATCAAGATACGTGGCATATGACAACACAATTCTAAAAGTGACGTGGCAGATTATTTGGCAACTAACTGGGCACATGGTGCAGTCCAAGTGGACCAATGTTTCATTGACATGCAACATTGGATAGCCAATGAAAGGTTTCCATGTGGCATCTCCTCATTGGATAATATTGGTATATATTGTATAAAATGTTTGGATTCAATGGGGTTCTACCCCATGACCCCCATAGCCACCAAATCCTCAACATACCCTCCACAACCAACATGCCACTGTATGAGTCTTAACTATATTATGACATATATTATATTTAAAATTGATTAAATTTTCATGTGGGTGGCTAAAGGTCTGAGGGCCTAAGCCATTGACCCTTATCCCTTGTGACGAAGTGGGCCATCCACCCTCTGCCATTGGAGTACATTCACAGTGGAATATTTCTTCTTGTGTGCCTAATAGGAGTCACAGATGCCATAATGCTGAAACCAATTGCTACATTTTCCTTCCTTTCGATCTAATCATGCCACAACCCCTAAGGTTGTACCTTTTCTCCCATGTATCCACATTTACTTCATAGTAAAACTGAAATAGATGTTATAGAGTCACTTGTCTGTTGCATATTCACTTGTTGCAACTTACCTTCTGTTGCGACTTTCCTTTTGTTGCAATTCACCTCTTGTTGCAACTTGCCTCTTGCTGCAACTTGCTTCCTTCTATGACTTTCCTTCTACTGCAACTCACTGCAACTCACCTCTTACTATGAAAATATCTTGTTGTAACTCACAAACTACTGCAACACACCTCTCATTTCTACAACACGTCTCTTTTAAAACATGTCTCCCTTTATAGCACGCCTCTGGTGTGGAAATTCCCTTGGTGCAACACATAACCCACACTTGGAACAACAACTTATGTACACATCTTTTGTACTCAGGAATAATCCTCAACTCTTGTATAACTAGAGTGCTCATCCTCCCCATGGAAGACCACAATTTCCAACATGGACTTACATAGACTCATGCCCCTGCATCTCCATATCATGCAACACTATTCTCTACAAGATTTACTCATTCACGCAAGACATTATCTCATACATAATTATTTCAAGAACATAGTAAACACATCATACACGATTTCATTCACACACATGCCTAGAGGGATTAAATCTGTAAAACAATAACTCTTTTATTCATTCATGCAATAAGGCCATGGAAACCTCAACCACTTCTCTCTCTCCTATCGTGTGATCTCTCCTCCTCTCAGTTCTACAAGCTCCCCGTAATTATATCTGGTGTTGTGTTTTATTCTTTCCAGAAACTGTTTGCTTCAATTTCCTCAGCACTCTTCATCCCTTTCATATTCCAGCTTCCAATTTGTCCTTTCTTCAAAGACGATTGATCTCCTACGCATCCTTTCCAACTTTGGTCCAACAATGTGCTCTACCTAAGTCGTAACATCCACAACTTATTATGTAATAGTTTTCTTCTACAATGTAGTCATCCACGCACTTGTCCATTCTATACTAGTGCTCCCAGCAGCCCCAATGATGAAACTCTGCAACATTATTCTGATATGCACCACTATTGTTACTCCCAGTAGTCTATCTCATTCACATCATGTAGCAACTAATCACAGTTGTAATAGCTTATGCATCATCTGCACAACTGGATCTGAGTCACATCTAATTGCCCTTTTTTCATGCAGTGTACAAAGTGCCTTCCATGCAACCAACCACTCATTCTTGATGCTACACAACATGGAGTCACATTATCCCATGTTACACCTCCCTTGAATCAATACACATCACCTGCAAAAATCGATCTGAGTCGCATCCAATCCAAGACATCCCACTTTCCTTTTTCATGTAGTGTACAAAGATCCTTTGGTGCAGCGAATCACTCATGCTCAAAACTACACAACATGGAGTCACGTGCTCCCATGTTACACCTCCCTTTCACTCAATCCACAAACACATGAAAACTACCTCGGTCAATGATTATGTCGGCGTATACACATTCTTGAAAATTACCAGAGAAATTTTTCAAGAGTCTTCTTCTTCTCCACGCAACACCATGCTCAGTCCTCAACAACCTTCACTCTTCTAACATTCTTCTGCAACATGTTTTATTCCTTAGAAGATTTGAAATATTCTCATATCTCTGTTAGCAACATATTCAATAGCTTCTTCATCTTTTATACTGTATGTTATTCATCCTCAACTCGACAACTTCCTTTATGGTTCATATTCACGACATCATCTTCTACTCAAACATTTTCTTATCATATGCAACCTCTATAATCTTGCAATTTATTTTTCCTGCACATATATCATTCTATTGCATCTTCTCTTCATCCAAGCACATTTGCTTCCATCTACAGCAACAAATTTCCTTCTTCCTGCAAACAAGAAAATAACAAATCTAGGGAAAAAAAAACACCACCATCTCTCCCTCGTTTCTTCGTTACATCCAACACAACCACATGTCTATAAATTTCCACTACTTATGAACTTTGCTTCATGCAATTTTATGTTCCTTGCTATATTTTCCCATTTCATGCTTCATCTTGACATATGTTACCACTCCATTATCTGCATTCTAACTCTTGGTTTCTGAAACTCCTTAACTTATTCATCTTCATGGGGAAATATTTGGTAGTTATTTCATAGCCCTCAGTGAGACTACACTTCACAGGCCCTTTCTTTAGCACTACTTCCCATCATTCTTCCTTCAGCAACACAAGCTGAAACCACACTCTTCATAAGTATTCTTGCTTTGTATTTTCTTCTTCTCACATTCTTTCACCCTAAATTTGAACCATTCTTTGATATATTTTCACATTCTTTAATTCCATAATTGAATTGTGCTCTTATATATTCTCATATTATTTCACCCTAGATTTGAAACATGTTCCGATGCCACTTGACGCAATGGACCATCTTCCCCCTTCCATCAGAGTACGTTCGCAGAGAAATATTTATTCTTGTGTTCCTGATAGGAATCACGGCTTCCATAATATTCCAACCCATTGCTACATTTTCCTTCCTTTCGATCTAATCATGCCACAACCCCTAGGGTTGTACCTCTGCTCCCATGTATCCATGTTTTCTTCACAATAACATCACAACAAATATTACAGATTCACTCGTCTTTGGCATATTCACTTGTTTCAACTTTCCTTCTGTTGCAACTCACCTCTTGTTGCAACTCGCCTCCTACTGCGACTCGCCTCTTACTGCAACTCGCCTCCTGATGCAACTTGCCTTCTACTACAACTCATTGCAACTCATCCCTTGTTGTGAAAATATCTTGTTGTAACTCACATACTGTTGCAAAACACCTCTCGTTGCTACAACACATATATGTTGAAACATGTCTCCATTTACAACACGCCTCTAGTGTGGAAATTCCCTTACTGCAAGACATAACCCACACTTGGAACAAAAACATCTTTTCACATATATTGTACTCCAACAGAATCCTCAACACTCGTAGAAATAGAGTGCTCATCCTCCCCATGGAAGACCACAATTTCCAGCACGACCTTACACAAACGCATACCCTTGCATAGCCATATCATGCAACACTATTCTATATAGGATTTACTCATTCACAGAAGACATTAAATCAAACATAATTATTTCAAGAACACATTAAATACATCATAAACAATTTCATTCACACACACATGCGTAGAGGGATTAAATCTGTAAAAAAATAACTATTTTATTCATTCATGCAATTACATTACATCGTTGATAAGATTGTATATGAGATAACAATTTATGTTGGGTTTCCAGGCCAGAGGCCATGTAAACCTCAAAAACTTCTCTCTCTCCTATCGCCTGATCTCTCCTCCTCTCGGTTATGCAATATTCCCATAAATATATATGGTGTCGTGTTTTATTCTTTCCAGAAATTTTTCTCTTCAGTTTCCCCAACACTCTTCAACCCTTTCATCTTCTAGCTTTTGATTCATCCTTTATTCAATGACTCTTCATCTCCTGCGCATCCTTTTCAACTTCATTCAAACAATGACCTCCTCCTAAGCCATAACATCCTCAACTCCTTCTGTAATAGTTGTCCTCTACAATGTAGTCATCCATACACTTGTCCATTCTATAACAACGCTCCCATCTGCCCCAATGATGCAACTCTACAACATTATTCTGATCTACACCACTACTATTACTCCCAGTAGTCTGTCTCATTCACATCCTACAACAACCAATCACTGTTGTAATAGCATTTTCATGTCCTCATAACTACCTTCATCATGTCATCCCCAAGATGACCGAAATGCTACTGCATCATCTTGGCTATATGCGATATAAGGTGACAATTCCAGCTCGTGGGGGGCTCAACACATATTCATGCATGAGTTTTGTTAACCATATTTAATATGGTATATACCATATACCAACGAGCTATATGCCAACGGATTCAAATAACAAAACACACACACACACACACACACACACACACACACACACACACACACACACACACATATAGTATATGGTTATATACCATATATTATATATAACCATAAAACACTAATATATGTGCATACAAGTGGATGGAACCCTCGATGATGTAGGAGCATCACCTCTAAAGTCAAAGACACAAGTGTGGAGGTAGGGATATGACATCTCAACATTAATTTCAGAGATAAATCGGTTGTTGAAATATTTTGTAAACAACATTTTAAAATGTAACTTGTTTGTAAAGTCTTATATGACAGTATGGGGTTGCAGATCTAGAGTGTTGACTCTTATCTGGAAAGAACTATTAGTTATTGTAATAGGAAAAAGTAGGTAACTGCTAAGAGTTTGATAGAATAGGTTGCAGACAGGACGAGAGATCTCGTGGAGCCAGTCCTTAGATAGTTTGTTTTTGCATTGTAAAATTAAGGTGAGATTAGGAGATTAGTGGAGCATAATAGAGTGGAATAAATACTATGTAATTTGCTTTCATGAATGAATAGAATAGACAGAATTGTCCCAAATCCTTGGACTGTGTTCATTTGATGTATGAGTGAATGAATGTTGTATTTTGTGTATGTGTTTTATTTCATTTTGTTCATGTATTATTGTTTGAGAGATTGACTATATGAGTTTGTGACGAAATTGGATGAGTTTCAATTGTTTCTCTTATGACACTCATATGCAAGGTGTGCATCTCGAACGCAACGAGTGTGTCAATTGAGTCTTAGATTGACTCAGAGGAGTTCATAGAGAATAAAGGAAACTTAGACCAGGTGCAAGGTGTGCACAACATCAAAGAACGACCAAGCGTCGTAGAACCCAAAACAAAGAAACGCCAGGTGGGAAAGAAGAATTTCTTTTCAAGAAATCCTTCGAATTGAGTTAACAAAATCCCGATAATGCAAGGTGTGTGTGGGAAATTGAAATATGTTTAAGGACAAATCTCAGAAGGGATATCACTTTTTAGAAGTGTTAACGAGATCCAATAATCAGACTCGTAGGAGGAGAAAAGGTTCGAAGCCTTTGAACACTTAGAAAATCTTCTAAGTCATAGAGAGATTAGAAGCTCAGGAGAGAGGAGAGACAGTGGTTGTTGGATCATAGCGTAATGAATCAACAACCATCTGATCATAGTAAGGTGCACGAGCCTTAGCAGTTCGCACACAGAGGAGAGAGAAAACTCACCAAAGTTGAGAACTGATATTTCCGAAGGCTGAAGAGCCAAAAACCCGAAGTAGAATCTCAGTCGTTTCTTTGCAGGAACAGATCTGAGCCATCAAATTGTTCGGGGTAAAATTGAAGCGTCGGATCGCTAGAGTGGATCTGAACTGTCAAATACCGTGAGTCTGCGAGGAGACAAGTTTGAAACTTGAGATTTTCGAAGCATGGAAAGCCGAAGGGTCAGAGTGAATCTGGACCGTTGGATCCAGGAGGACATGCTTCGATAGGTCGAAAGATCCATAGGAACGTGAAGGTTAAAGTGTTGAAACACCCGAAGCCTGAAAAGCCGAAGAGACGAGAGTCATCGATCTGTGAGGGGACACTTGTCAAGAGGTCGTGGGCTCTAGGTAAACTATAGTGGGGTTTCAGTTGAGATCTGAGATTGCAGAACCCTAAAGACTCGAAGTGAATATGGACCATCAGATCCAGAGGGTACATGGTGAAAGATCGTGAACTCCGAGAGAAGGTACTCCGGGAGAAAAGAAAAGGAAGAGAAGTTTGCTATTTGAAATCACCGAAGGAAAAAGTCTCGAAGAAGACGACAGTCATTGATTGAGGTGGACGCATGGTGCCAGATCTAGAACTCTGAGTACAGAGCACTCTAGAGGAAAAAATGGGGTGAAAGTGTCAAAGCGTCAAAGAAGATCTTGATCGTTGATCGAGAAGAAGGCCACAGGACCGTTGATCCGAGGTGAAAAGTCGAACACCCGAAGTGAAGGCAGGACCATTGATTGAGAGTATGGGTGTCTGCAGATCGACAGCTCTATAAGATTGAAGTATGGAAGAAAGTCAGGTTTGAGATTTCAAAACCCCGAAGTCCAGAATCGTGAAGAGATCACATACATTGATCGAGGAGGGGCATATCTGGTCCGTAGATTTGAAATGTGTAGATATGAACCATCAGTTCAGAAAGTATCGTCAAGATCACGAGATCGACGACCCTGTAGCATTGTAGGGACAAGAGTTGCGCAAAGTTTAAAATATTGAGGGAGGGCCGCAATCCAAACCGTGGTTTCATAACAAGGACACGTGGAGGCCTAAGGAGAATTGCGGGCCCAAAGGTAGTTTGAATTCAAACCACTTGTGGCTAAGCCCGCAATCGCATGGTCATCACCCAAGGTCACATAAAAAGAGAGGATTATTCAAAAAGGACCTAGCACCCAAAACTCTGAGAGATTTTATAGGTGCGAAAGGAAAGGTCACATGTATCATAAAACCACACCAGAAGGCCGAAGGGACCTATGTTTGATTAATACGTGGGACTATCAAGGTCCTAAAGGGGCGTTTGACTCAAATAATTGGAGATCCTTTGACCGGGAGGTCATGCATCCCTACAGGGGAATAGGGGGGTTGCATCAAGTGGTATCAGAGATGATATTGAATTTGTTTGCAGACAACAAATGAAGGAGAAAGGAGGCAAATTGATATCAATTGTGGTATGAAGAATTTCATTTTTGTTTGTAGGTGACGCAGTGAAATCATGCCACCAAGAAGGCGTAGAGCGAATGCAGAAATGGAAGAAGAAATGAGGTGAGTCCGAATGAGACTGGATGCCATGGAGACAACATAGAGAAGAGCACCAGACACTGGAGATATCAGTGAATCTGAGAACAAAGAAGAAGAGTTCAAAGAAAATGTAGCAAAGGATGTTGCACAAGATCTCTTAATAAATTTTGTTTCAAAGATAGGAGCCAACAAGAATAGAGGTACCAATGTATGAAGGTAATTTAGAAGTTGAATAATTGTTGGATTGGGTATGTGCTATGGAAAAATACTTTGATTATGAAGATATCGAAGAAGACATGATGGTGAAGCATGCAGTGAAAAGACTGAAAGGTCATGCAACACTATGGTGGGATGAACTGCAAGCCAAACACAGGAGCAATGGTAAGAAAAAAATTAAAAACTAGGATAGGATGGTAGCCAAGCTGAAAGCCAAATTTATCCCGAAGGACTATCAAATCAATCTGTTCAGAAGATTGCAAAACCTGAGATAGAAGAGCTTATCAGTGAAGGAGTACACTGAGGAATTTTACAAACTGAACATCAAGGATGTACATAAATAGAATAAAGATAAGAAAACAACCAGGTATATCAATGGGGTGAGATATGAAATACAAGAGGAGATCAACATGATGTATGTTAGTAAAGTCGAGGATTCTTATAAATCAACCTTGAAAGCTGAAGAGAAATTGGCCAGGAAACAAAGCCAACGAAGCAGAGGAGGAAATTCAAGAAGAGGTAAGGGAACCAGTAGAGAAAAGTTCCAGAAACCAAAGCCTGAAACTGACAAACAACATAGTCACCCAGAAAAAGGTGTAATTTCTAAGGAAGGACAATAGATAGGAAGAAGTTCTTTTTCCAAAGGAAGAGGAAGAGCCAAAGGAGGCGAAGTTAGATGTTATACCTGTGGAAAATTAGGGCACAATTCTTGGGAATGTCCCGAGAGAAAGAAAGAAGGAGGAGGTGAAACACACATTGTTGAAGAACAGAAGCATGTGAAACCAAAAGTAGAAGAAGGAGGAAAGAACCTTATGATGAGGAAAATTCTTATTAAACCAGAGAAGGAGGTAGAGGAACCAGTTCAACGAACAAGTCTGTTTAGAACTACATGCAATACAAAAGACAAAGTTTGCAAGGTGATCATAGACAGTGGGAGCACTAACAATCTAGTATCCACAGAGATGGTGGAGAAGTTGGAGTTGAAGACAACTGCACATCCAAACCCATACAAGGTATCATGGTTGAAAAAAGGACATCAAGTAATGGTAAGTCAACAGTGCCAAGTTGAATTTAAAATAGGAGGTTATAGGGACGAAATATTATGTGATGTAATTCCTATGGATGTCTGACATATTTTATTGGGGCGACCATGGCAGTTTGACCAAAAATTTATTCATGATGGAAGGAAGAATATTTATACCCTAGAAAAGAATGGTAGAACGCATATGTTGTTACCAATCGAAGACAAAGAGAAAAAGAGGGAAGCTAGTTCAAGTATACTTCTCATGTTTGGGAAGAAAATCTTGAATGAAGTCAAGAAGGTGAAAGAAATACAGTTTGTTGTAGTGAGGAAGCCTAGAGTTATCCTTACAAATACTTATGTAGAATATTTTCCTAAAGAAATCCAAGAACTGTTAGAATGCTAACATAGTAGTGGATGAGTTACCACACTCATTGCCACCCATTAGGAGTATAAGCCATCATATTGACCTTATTCCAGGAGCTAGTTTACCAAACAAAGCAGCTTATAGGTTGACACCTAGAGAGAATGAGGAAGTCAAAAATCAAGTCCATGAGTTTTTGGATAAAGGTTTAGTCAGGGAAAGCCTAAGCCCATGCACATTACTAACTGTGTTAAGTCCAAATAAGGATGGAGGATGAAGAATGTGTACTGCACATTACTAACCGTAAGGTCCAAATAAGATGGGGAATAGAGAATTTGTAGAGATTCCAGAGCCATCAACATGATAACTATTAGGTACAGATTCCCTTTACTAATGATGGATGATTTGATGGATTGTTTGAGTGGAGCAAGCTATTTTTCCAAGATAGACTTGAAGATTGGATATCATCAAATAAGAATGAGAGAGGGAGATGAATGGAAAACAACATTCAAGACAAATGAAGGATTGTTTGAATGGTTGGTCATGCCATTTGGGTTGACAAATTCACTAAGCACATTTATGAGATTGATGAATGAAGTATTGAAAGACTTCATAGGAAAATTTGTCATAGTATATCTGGATGACATACTAATCTTCAGTAAGCCAAAAAGAGAACACTTAAGACATTTGACATCAGTGATGGAAAAGTTGCAGCAAGAGAAATTGTTGATAAATCTGAAAAAAAGCTCTTTTATGAAGAAGGAACTCATATACTTGGGTTTCGTAATATCTTAAAATGAATTGAAGATGGATCCAGAAAAGATGAGAGAAATCAGAGAATGGCCATCGCCAAGCAGTATATTTGAGGTAAGAAGTTTTCATGGGTTAGAAATATTTTATAGGAAGTTTATCAGAAAATTCAGTGGTATGTGCACCCATACTGGACACTGTGAAATAGAAACACAAGTCCTTCAGTTGGACAGAGGAAGCTGAAAAAAGTTTCAAAGTGTTGAAGGAGAAGATCACAGAACAACCAATTCTGGTCTTACTAGATTTTGAAAAAACATTTCAAGTGAGATGTGATGCAAGTGGATTAGCTATTGGAGCAGCCTTGAGTCAGGATAATAGGCCAGTTGCTTATTTCAGTGAGACGTTGAGTGACACCAAGAATAAATATTCCACATATGACAAATAATTTTATGCAGTGATTCAAGCTTTGAAGAAGTGGATACACTATCTCATTCCCAAGGAATTTGTCTTGTACAGTGATAACCAAGATTTGCAGTTTATTACTAGGAAAGGAAAGTTGAATCAATGACATGATAAATAGGTAGAATTTATGCAGAATTTTACTTTTGTTATTAAACATATTGCTGGAACTGCTAACAAGGTGGCAGATGCTTAGAGAAGGAGGAGTTTTATTGTACAAGAATTCCAAGTGAAGACCTTAGGGTTTGAACACCTCAAGGATATGTATAAAGAAGATGCACATTTCAAGGAAGCTTATGAGGCATGCAAGAATCCTTTGTTGGGAGACAGAAGCCCATGGACATAATATTTGATCCAGTATGGATTATTGTTCAAAGGAAGCCAATTATGCATACCGAGATGCTCAATGAGAGATAACCTGCTGAAGGAGAAACACAGTGGAGGTTTAGCTAGACATTTTGGTCATGATAAGACATCTGCATAGTTGAGTAATTCGTATTATCGGCCGAGCATGAGGGAAGAGGTGATAACATTTGTGAAGAAATGTAGAATTTGTCAGTATGCAAAAGGAAGACAACAAAACACTGGTTTGTATCAGCCATTACCAATTCCATAAAGGTTGTGGGATGAAATCAGTATGGATTTTGTTTTGGGATAGCCTAGAAATAAAAAATGGAGCGATTCCATATTTTTTGTGGTGGAAAAATTTTCAAAAATGGCACATTTCATACCATGTCAGAAGAAAAACGATTCTACACACATAGCCAATTTTTTTTCCAGAGAAGTGGTGAGACTACATGGATGCCAAGGAGCATAGTCTCAGACAGGGACACCAAACTTGTAGGACACTTTTGGAGGACTCTATGGAAGAGGTTGGGGACGAACTTGTCATTTAGTTAAATATATCACCCTAAGATAGATGGACAGAATGAAGTAGTAAACATAAGTCTGGGAAACTTGTTGAGAAGTTTAGTCACTGAGCAAGGTCGTCAATGGGATCAGATTCTGGTACAAGCAGAATTTGCATTCAACAATTCAGTGAACAGGAGCACAGGAAAAATTCCATTTGAAATTGTGTATGGTATACAAACAAGAGGGATTACAGAGTTGAGAGATTTGAATCAAGATGAGTTTGGAAGTGTTGGAATAGAGGATTTTGCAACAGAAATGCAGAAACTCCATGATAGAGTCAGAGATCAGCTACACGACAGCAGCCAGAAATACAAGAGAAGAGTTTATCAAAGGAGGAGAGAAGGTCAATTCAAAGTTGGAGATGAAGTTTTATCTCATTTGAGAAAAGAAAGGTTTCCAAGGGGAGCGTATAACAAATTGAAGATGAAGAAGATAGGACCATGCAGGATTCCCAGAAAATTCACAGCCAATGCTTATGAAATTGAGTTACCAGACAATGTTGGGATATCGTCGATATTCAATATTGTAGACCTGTATCCTTATAGGAGAGATGAGGCAAGAGAATCAAATGATCAGAAAGAAGTTCAGTGGGAAGAACAATTGCCCACAACAGGAAAAACTCAGATGGAGAAAATCATTGAACAAAGAGATGGATAGAAGACCAGGAGGAAGACATATCCTGAATACTTAGTGAAGTGGAAATATCATCCAATGGAAGATGCAAGTTGGCTCATAGAACCTGATATTTTGAAGCATGTAAAAATAGTGCAGGAGCTCATGGACAGGAGTCCATGAAAAGTTTAACCAGAGGAGTATGATGCAAGAGCATTGCCTTCAAATTCAAAGACGCAAGCATGGAGGTAGGGATATGACATCTCAGCATTAATTTCAGAGATAAATCGGTTGTTGATATATTTTGTAAACAACATTTTAAAATTAACTTTTTTGTAAAGTTTTATACGACAGTATGGGGTTGCAGATATGGAGTGTTGACTCTTATCTGGCAATAACTATTAGTTATTGTAATAGGACAAAGTAGGTAACCGCTAAGATTTTGATAGGATACATTGCAGACAGGACGAGAGAGCTCGTGGAGCTAGTCCTTAGATAGTTTGTTGTTGCATTATAAAATTAGGGTGAGATTAGGAGATTGGTAGAGCAGAATAGAGTGGAAGAAAGACTATGTAATTTGTTTTCATGAATGAAAAGAGCAGATAGAATTGTCCCAAATCCTTGGACTGTGTTCATTTGATGTATGAGTGAATGGATTTTATATTCTGTGTATATGTTTTATTTCATTGTGTTCATGTATGATTGTTCGAGAGATTGACTATATGAGTTCGTGACGAAACTGGTTGAGTTTCAGTTTTTTCTCTTTTGACACTCGTATGCAAGGTGTGCATATCAAATGCAAGGAGTGCGTCGATTAAGTCTTGGATAGACTTAGAGGAGGTCAGAGAGAAAAAATGAAACTTAGACTAGGTGCAAGGTGTGCACAATGTCAAAGAACGACCAATCGTCAGAGAACCCGAAACAAAGAAACCCCAGGTGGGCGAGAAGATTTTATTTTCAAGAAATCCTTCGAACTGAGTTATCGAAATCTCGATAACACAAGGTGTGCATGGGAAATCGAAATCCATTTAAGGACAAAGCTCAGAAGGGATAGCACTTTTTAGAAGTGTTAACGAGATCCAAGAATCGAACTCGTAGGAGGAGAAAAGGTTCGAAGCCTTTGAACACTTAGAAAATATTCTAAGTCACAGAGAGATCAGAAGCTTAGGAGAGAGGAGTGATAATGGTCGTTGGATCACAACGTAATGGATCAACAGTCGTCTGATCAGAGTAATGTGCACGAGCCTTAGTGGTTCTCACACAGAGGAGAGAGAGAACTCACCAAGGTTGAGAACTGAGATTTCCGAAGCCCGAAGAGTCAGAAACTAGAAGTAGAATCTCAGTCGTTTGATTGCAAGAACAGATCTGAGCCGTCAGATTGTTCAGGGTAAAATTCAAGCGTCGGATCTCCAGAGTGGATCTGAACCGTCGGATACCGTGAGTCTGGGAGGAGACACGTTTGAAACTTGAGATTTATGAAGCGTGGAGAGCTGAAGGGCTGGAGCGAATCTGGACCATTGGATCCAGGAGGACACACATTGACAGGTCGAAAGATCCAGAGGAAGGAGAAGGTTGAAGTGTTGAAACACCCGAAGCCTGAAGAGTCGAAGAGCTGAGAGTCGTCGATCTGCGAAGGGACACTTGTCAACAGATCGTGAGCTTCAGGTAAACTATAGTGGGGTTTTAGTTGATATATGAGACTTCCGAACCCCGAAGACCCGAAGTGAATCTAGATCGTCAGATCCCGAGGGTACATGGCGAAATATCGTGAACTCCAGGAGAAGGTACTTCGGGAGAAAAGCGAAGGAGGAGAATTTTGAGATTTGAAATCGTCGAAGGCCGAAGTCCCAAAGAAGATGACAACCATTTATTGAGGTGGACATGTGGCACCAGATCTAGAACTCTAGGTACAAATCACTCTAGAGGAAAACAGGGGGTGAAAGTGCCGAAGAGCTGGAGAATATCTCGACCATTGATCGATAAGAAGGACACAGGATCGTTGATCCGAGGTGAAAATTCGAACACTAGAAGTGAAGGCAGGACTGTTGATTGAGAGGATGGTTGTTTGCATATTGTCAACTCCGGAAGATTGAAGTATGAAAGAAAGACGGGTTAGAGATTTCAAAACCCCGAAGTCCAGAATCACGAAGAGATCACATCTGTTTATCGAGGAGGGGCAGATCTGGTCCGTAAATTTGAAAAGTGTAGATCTGAACCATTAGTTCAGACAATATTGTCAAGATCGCGAGATCGACGACCCCGTAGCATTGCGGGGATAGGAGTTGTGCAGAGTTTAAAATATTGAGGGCGGGCCGCAATCTAAATCGTGGTTTCGTCAGGAGGACACTTGGAGGCCTAAGGAGAATTGCAGGCCCAAAGGTAGTTTGAATTAAAACCGCTTGTGGTCGAGCCCGCAATCATGTGATCATCGCCCAAGGTCACATCAAAAGAGAGGCTTATCTGAAAAGGAGTTAGCGCACAAAACTCTGAGAGATTTCGCAGGTTTGAAAGGAAAGGTCACGGGTATCATAAAACCGCACCAGAAGGCCGAAAGGACCTCTGTTTGATTAATACATGGGACTATCAAGGCCCTACAGAGTCATTTGACTCAGAGAATCGAATATCCTTTGACCATGTCGACTTGAGAATCGAATATCCTTTGACCATGATGTTGCACATCCCTACGAGTGAGTAGGGGGGAGTAGGGGGGATACATCACTCGACCTACACTATATTAGCGGATGGTCTTAACCAACATGCCACCAACCCATGCTTAGCTGAGATTCCGCTATAATTAGTAATTAAGTTGCCACTAATTCCACGTGGAGTTTGGAGTTCCGAGCCTATTTAATGGGAAAGGACCTCGAGGTGCATTCATTCCAATGTGGGCATGAATCTAAAGGAGGTATGGACTATCTGGAAGTGCATGCGAGAAATCACTAAGTTTTTGGCATTGTCTCGTTTTACGTGCCATGAGGTACTTTGTCCGAAGGTACTCAATTTTATACTCGTTGTATTCGTCTTTCCACAAGGAATATGAATTTGTAGTGTTTTTTGTGACCAAAGTTAATTTTTAAAATTCTTATCCAATTTTCTCATGTATGAGACACACAGTCTCATTATACATGTAAAAAGGGATTTTTCGGCCCCTATTCAGAATTTGGTTGACCTTATACTCAAATTTCTCAAAATTTCGCAAGGATTTAAATGGTAAACTTTGTTTCTTCATTTGAGCACTGTATTTTCAAAGTGTCTTCAAAATTGGTCTTTTTATGCATCATATTGTAATGTAATTTGGTATTTTGAGAAGATGAAGAAAACTCTTGTTATCTAGAAAGGACTTGAAGATGAAGTAATATATGATATCCATATATGTAATTTGAGTTCTTTTATTTTCTACTATATTATCTCATTATTCTTCAAGTTGTTCATCGGTATTAATGAAGTTTATGGACAAGTAAGACATTCACATGATATTTTGCAAATAGTCAAACGATCTTCATTTTCCCGAATCTGGTTGGATGATTATGTGTATTAAAAAAATCTTTACATCTAATGATTTTTCGGGCTGAATTGATATCAGAGATTGTTGATATTTTTGGATCAAGTTGGTATCAAAACTAGTTTGGCATTTTTAGATCATGTGGTATTAGAGTTGGTTTTGACGTGTATTTGCAAGTGAATCCTTACGAGGTCCAAAATAAATCTTGGTGAAGGATCATTTGAAGAGTACAATCATGAGATTGGTTCAAGGCATGCATTTCAAAAGAAATAAATGGGTTCAACAAAAGACATGGATTCATCTAATCCAAATCCTTTCGGTACTGAAGAGACATTTTTCTACGTTCATGGAAGTGAAGGCCCTGGTGGAAGAAATGCATGAGAATCGAAAGAAGGCCAAGAGAACTGGTGGTAAAGGAAAAAGGAATCCACATAATTTTGTGAATCATTCGATGGGTAAAGAAAGGAAGAATCATACATGTTCTCATTGTAAGAAGAAAGGGAATGATGAGAATCATTGTTGGAAGTTTCATCCAGAATTAAAGCCAAAGTGGGCTCAACCTAGAAAGTGTTGGTTGTGGATCCTGATTATCTTCCTGATTCAGAGATCTTGGTTTTTCAGTCGTGTTTATACCCCATGAAGAATTTACACCCTGAAAGCATGTACACTCCTCCACGCGGGGAAGTGTAGTGGGGGGTTACCCCCCCTGCGGGGTCCGGGGGGGATATCCCCCCGGCTGGGGTGTCCGAGGGCAAGCGGGCCCCGATAGGGTTTTGGGGGCAAAGGAAAATTTTCCTTGTAAATGTATATTGTAATTTCATATTAAATATGGACTGTTCATTATAAGGTCGTAGATCTAACGATAGAAGTTATGTTAGGGTTTGTTTCCCTAGAGGCAACCCTATTTTATGAGGGAAATGTATTGCGGTTATGTATCATTGTGAATATTGTATTCTAAGAGAGGAGACTGTGAGAGAAAGAAGAGAAAGTTACAACGGGTGTGTTGTAGGTTGTATCCCTTCATTTGTTGGATAATAATAAAGCAAGGACCTGGTAATTTCTTTGTTGGACGTAACACACACTGGGTAAACCACGTATATTTGTGTCTCTATTGTATTGTGTATCTTTTGTGTTTTATTTACACATTTGTTTTATTTTATTACTCCACGATCCTATTTTTCTAACAACTGGTATAAGAGTCAAAGGTAACTTGCAGGAAAATATGGTTCCTGGTTTGAGTGGGGGCAATGGTGGAAGATGGAAAGTTTAGGGTCAATAAATTTAATGGCCAAAACTAGCAGTTATGGAAGATGGAGATGGAAGATTATTTATATTAGAAGGATATATTCCTACCATTGGGTGAAATAGAAAATAAGCCGACGGCCATGAAGGATGAAGAATGGGAGGCTCTTGACAGAAAGGCACTAGGAACGATACGACTGAGCCTAGCGGAATCAGTGGCTTTCAATATTTCGAAAGAAAAGACAATTAAGGAGTTGATGGACTCATTGGCTAAACTGTATGAAAAAACCCTAGTGTCCAATAAGGTATTTATAATGAAGATATTATTTAATATGAATATGTCAAAAGGCAGATATGTTGCAGATCATTTAAATGAATTTAATACAGTTACTAATCAACTGAGTTTTGTAAAAGTGGACTTGAGGTAAGGGCTCTTCTAATATTGTGCTCATTTCCAGAAAGATGGAACAACTTGGTCATGGATGTAAGTAACTTTGTCTCTGGTTCAAACATTTTAAAATTTAATGATGTTGTTGGTGTTATCCTTAGTGAGGAAATGCGACGGAAAATCATAGGTGAGACATCATCTAATGCGTTAAACATGAAGAAAAGGGGAAGACAAAAGGATCAAGGAAAGGGATTACGGAACCACGGGAATTATAGGAAGGGGAGATCCAAATCCACACTCGAAAAGATAGAGTGCTAGAATTGTGGGAAGAAAGGACATCTGAAGAAAGACTGTAGAGCTCCAAAGAAACAAAGAGATGGACAACAAGAGAAAAAACAGGAAGCAAATGTAACAGGTGATGTGTTACAAGATGATTTGATTCTTTTTGTAGATAATATTTCTGAGTCTTTGGTAGTAGAGTCAAGGGCTTCATTTCATGCCACACCCCATAGGAAACATTTTCTAGATTATGTTCAAGGTGATTTTGGATAGGTTCATTTCGGTGATGATGCACCATGCAAAATTGTTGGAATGGGAAAGGTAAAAATAAAGCAAAGGAATGGAAACCAATGGTTGTTGAAAGAGGTAAGACATGTTCCAGATTTAAGGAAAAATCTAATTTCAACAGGGAAGTTGACAAGTGAAGGTTGTATATCCATATTTATAGATAAGGTGTGGAAGGTCACCAAAGGATCATTACTGATAGAAAAAGTAGAGAAGGTAGGTACATTGTATTTATGTACTGGTTATACTGACTCTTTTATCTCTTTAGTTTATATAGGAGTGGATATAGCTTTGTGGAATCATCCGCTTAGACATGTGAGTGAGAAGGGGATGTAGATAGTTCACAAAATAAATTTGTTTCCAGATCCTAAACAAATTGATTTGGATTTCAGTGAGTATTGTGTTTATCGAAAACAAAAGAGAGTCAGATTTCTCAGAGTTGGAAAATAAAAGAAGAGTGAAAGGTTAGAGCTTGTGCATACATATGTATGGGGACTATCTCAGGTATCCTCTCTTGGTGGCTCTCATTACTATGTTAATTTTATTGATGACGCAACTAGAAAAACTTGGGTTTATTGCATTAAAAAAAACTTGATGTTTTTGATACTTTTAAGAAATGGAAAGATTTGGTTGAGAATGAGACAGGAAAAAGGTTGAAGTGTCTTATATCAGACAATGGAGTTGAATATTGCAACAAGTATTTTTATTAATGTTCATACCATGGGATTTGTAGAGAGAAGACAATTCCAGGAACACCACAAGAAAATAGTGTGTTAGAAAGGATGAACATGACAATCATGGAGCGTGCAAGGAGTATGAAATTGCATGTTGGCTTTCCCTTACAGTTCTGGGAAGATGTTGTAGATACTCTTATTTACTTAATAAATAGAAGACCTTCAAGATCTTTGGATGGTGGAATTCCAGAGGAGGAATGGACAGGTAAAAAGGTAAACTATTATTTTTTGAAGACTTTCGGTTGTGAAGCATTTTTCCATATTGATAAAGAAAATAGAACAAAGCTTGAGGAAAAATCCAAGAAGTGTACCTTTATTGGATATGGTGTTAATGATTTTGGTTATCGCTTATGGGATTACCAAAATAAAATAAAATAAATTAGGAGTAGAGATGTCATATTCAATGAGAAAGTCATGTACAAGGATCAATTGCAGGGAAAGAAGCATGAAAAAGAAAAACAAGAATACACGGTACTTGATGAGATCACTAAAAAAGAAATTCCAAAGGTACCAGAAAATCAAAATGTACAACAACAAGAGCAACAAGTACCTCAAACTCTTGCAAGTGTTGTTATAAGATCTACCAAATTAAGTAGATCCCCTAAACGATACTCTCCTTCATTGTATTATTTATTGTTGACTGATTCTGGTGAACCAGAATGTTATAAAGAGGCAATGCAGGTAGACACTAAAAAGAAGTGGGAGCAAGGAATGAAAGAGGAAATGGATTCCATGGTAAATAACTAGACTTGGGATTTCGTTCCATTTCCTGCAGAAAAAGATAATTACAAAATAAATGGGTTTACAAGTTGAAGGAAGAATATGGAGGCAAAAAATGGTACAAGGCTAGACTTGTTGTAAAGGGGTTTGCACAAAAGAAAGGTATAGATTTTGATGAAATTTTTTCTCTTGTTGTTAAAATGACTTCAATTAAGACTATTTTAAGTCTTGTGGAAGTAGAATATTTACATCTTGAACAATTAGATGTAAAAACAACTTTTCTCCATGGGGATTTGGAGGAAGAGATTTATATGCAACAACCATAGGGGTATGAGGTCAAAGGGAAGGAGGATTTGGTATGTAGGTTGAAGAAGAAATTGTATGGCCTAAAGCAAGCTCCAAGGCAATGGTATTTGATGTTTGATAGGTTTATGACAAAACAAGGCTAGAGTAGATGTTATTATGATCATTGTGTTTATTTTAAAAGGCTAGAAAATGGAAGCTATATTATCTTGTTATTGTATGTAGATGACATGCTTATTGCAGGGTCTAATATGCAGGATATAAATGTGCTCAAAAATAAACTAGCTAATTCATTTGCACTGAAGGATTTGGGTGTTGCAAAGAAAATCTTTGGTATGAGAATAACAAGAGACAGGAAAAATTGCAAA
>SNQJ01S0053602.1:94367-131450 GCA_010110895.2 Picea sitchensis
ATATATATATATATATATATATATATATATATATCACTTAAGTGTGTGAAAATCTATGAAATGTGTGCACCATTCCTTTGATAAAATCCTCGTGCACTACTCAGGTGCACACAAAACCAAAACTTGGTGCCAATGTCTCACCAGCCTATATGTACAATTACAAAGGGTTTCAGATTAGGGACATTGCAGTTTGTTTCCACTCAGAGATGGAATATTTTGTTGGAACCTACTTCATGCCAAATAGTTTAGCCTAAAACTTCTTGATTGTTTCTTAAATTGTTAAGGCTTAAATCCTTTCTTCTGTTGATCAAACTTCTTCTTTTTCTTTTCCTTCCATATCTTCTTAAATTATGGTTTATTTTTTCTTTGTTAATAATAATACTTGGTCTTTCTTATTTTCTTATCTAGAGTCTTAGCCATCAAATTCAATCCTATCCTTCTAATATTGTGTTAGTCCACTAAGGAAACATTGAATTTTCACTTCATCATCTTTGATATATGGAACATTCCTTAGCAATTTCAAAATTTTACTTGCATAGTCATCTATGGTTGATTGACCCAATCTCATTTCATGAAATTCCTTAATTTTACAATCAAAATACCTCTCTGACAAATATTTAGGAGAAAATCACTTTTTAAATAAATTTCAAATTATTTTCCTTTCACTAATCTTCTTTACGCTCTTCACGTCTTCCCATGACATGGATGATCTTCCAATCATGTTTTAAATGGCCACACTAGCTTTCATGTTTCTAGAGTAATTATGTACCTCAAAATACTTCCTCATTCCAAAATTCCATGCCTTAGCTTCCTCACCAAACTTCACCTCACCACTAAAGGTAGGTCGTTTTATCTTTCACAACTCACCTTGTATGTAGTTTTTGTAAAATTTCTTCTTCTTATGTTTAGAAGAAGTTTTTGTCCCATTACTAATGGAATCATCATAGGTAGTTGTATTCTAGCTTGAAGAATTTGATGTTGTATAAGTATCATCACTGGAGTCCTGAGTATTAATACTATGATACCTCTTCCTTGAATAAATTTTACCAAGTATTACTTGATATCTATCCTTGATGCATGTTTTTATGAATCTTAGTCAAGATTTGCAATAAAGTAGCATTCCATTCATTTTGTTCCCCTTGATCTTTGATAATCTTCCCATTATATTCTCTGTAACTCTAAAGTTCCACCCTCAAACTTCTCAAAGTCTCTACCATATCTGGAGGAGTCTCCACATCTCTCCTTTTATTAGTCTCATATTATGGATGTGTGGTGAATCTTCCATGATGTCACATACTCTCTCTCTCTCTCTCTCTCTCTCTCTCTCTCTGAAGACTAGACAAGGAAAGTTGTTAGGTTTCAAGAACATAAAATTAACATCATTTTCATTCATACCTTGATCCCATACATCCCTAGGTGTTGCAAATCATGAGATCTAATACCAATTGTAACATATACATAATTAAAAGCTAGATTTTTATTTATTTATTTTTGGTGTTTCATGCTTAACAATATGCCAATGCAAGTATTATTGAAAAGAAAATTACAAGTCAATTTAGCATGAAAACAATTTCCCATTATTGGGAAACTCTAAGGATACTACGAGGGCATCATAACAATGCATATGATGACTAAACTCACAAAATACATGAATATTTATTCCAATAGAGGCATGATGCACTGACAACATTTTGAATGAGTTGCAATTCAATATTCACCCACAATCAAGGCAATAATGAATGAAATCATTAGCTATTTTTGAAACACCTTATATCTTTCCATATCACTACTAGGTCAGGCCCAATTATACCATAAACCCCACATATTAGTAGAGGAAGCCAAGGTTTTAGAGAACTTATAAATTCTCAATTTGTTTTCAGGAGGCTTAATTTAACATGACTCATTCCCCACCATCATGTATTATGTACTTCCATATATAATACAATCATACAGCTAAATACAACATTCAACAAGCATGCATGCTCAATGCATTTTACAACCATAGTATATTTCCACTTAGTCCCATGGTTAAGTGAAACAAAAATTCATGCTTCTATTGGATTTGTAAATAAGCATAATATTGAGTGAATGAATTGGAGTAGAATCTATCTATACGTTAGAAGAAATGTATTTGAAATATTACATCAAAGAAGATAGGAGCACCTATAGAATGCACCATTTTTTATTTCATTGCAACAAGGGAATGAATACATAAATCACAAAAATTGTTCTCCAAAACTGACTTGATTGTGCACCATAACTGCTCTAAAACTAACCGTTGGAATAAGTAGTAGTTTGAAAGAAAACAGAAATTGACCAATAGACTGAAAAATAGCCACCCAAATGTTGATGATTGTACAATGATTTGATGAATACAAAATCCATTGCCAATAATGCCTTAAAATGATAAATCAAAGCAATGTTACGACATCATATATCTTGCATAGTTCTGAAAGTTTGTTAGATAAAATTTGAAATGCTTGAGGTGGAAAAAGTTTAGAAAAAAATTATCACTTCCTAAGAACTTATTTTGGCACCCCTCCATATGACCCGGAGAGAAAGATCTCCATATGACCCGGAGAGAAATATATCAAGCGCAACTTCATATTCTCCCAAATCTATAAAAAAAATTGAAAGACGAGTTAGGGAGGGTCAAACATTTAGATGCCTTATCCAACTAGACGATAATTTATACAATGGAGAAGCTTAAATTCAATGAAAGACGGATTGGGGAGGGTCAAACATTTAGGTGCCTTATCCAACTAGACCATAATTTATACAATGGAGAAGTTTAAATTCAATGAAACAAAATCAACAATTTATGGAAATGTATATTTCCATCTTACTTGTATTATTTACAATTCAATACTTGCATAGAAATTTTTCCAATCAAATGCTTTAGGAAACCATACTCTTCCACCTATACTATTACCAAAACTTCACTCACTCAATTGTTTACAAGGCGAGAATATTATGCACTTAAAAGGTTGTACATTACAACACATTTGGTTTCTTATTTTGACCATTTCATGTATAGTATAATGAGTCTAAATAACCTCTGGTAATTTATTTATGTTGATATCCAATCCCTTATTTGTGATACAATTGTTAATGCTAGGA
This sequence comes from Picea sitchensis, assembly GCA_010110895.2. Classification (NCBI taxonomy): domain Eukaryota; kingdom Viridiplantae; phylum Streptophyta; class Pinopsida; order Pinales; family Pinaceae; genus Picea; species Picea sitchensis. Next base: position 97,488 of record SNQJ01S0053602.1, read on the forward strand.
AGCACCCAAATAATAATTACATCAATAACATTTCATTAATTATTTTTGGATTATGGAATTAAGATTTAGTTGTTTTCATTGAAGCTAAATAGGTTTCTAGTGGACTAAATGTTCTTCCTAATCATGGACCTATTTTGTATTTAAACACTCCCAAATTTCAAAAGTGTTTTTCTTCTTAACAAGTGTATGATATTTTCTTAAAAAAAGAAACCAAAGTCGAGAATATTAAAAAAAACACCCTTATAAGATTGTGAAAACGTAAAGGGTTATCTTAGATATTTCAATTGGCAAGAGAAATGAAATAATCGAGTTAGAATCTTCTACATTGCGACCTTTATCCACTGGAACATAAATAATCCTTCAAATATATCTGTGAATATCAAGTGTAAATTATGTTCCAAGTGTGCCTTTTTCATTATGAGATTAAACTATGCAATGCTTGGGATGTAGCCTCAAGCAAGAAGTCATACTCTAATATTGAAAATTTTAGCATAAAACATTAAGGTTGGAATCGAGCTCACCCTACAGCTCAAGCACCACTCCCTAGGAAAATTAAAACCCTGTTATTGTAGTGTTATGGGTGGAATAGATTAAATTATCAATGGCAATGGTAAAAATGCTAGAAAATAATAATAAAATATCATAGCATTCTATACACCATTGGAAACGTGATATTCGTGATGGTAAGGTGCATCTTAAAAACAAAAAAATAACGTTCATAATGGTAAGGTGCATCTTGAAAACCAAAAACTAACAATCTAAGCTGACATCAGCGATAAAATCATTCAGAGTATGGAATCAAGGGTTTAGAAAGAAAAGCTAGAAAATAAGAAATTGAAGCAAAGCATAATACAACTCGAAAACAATCAAGAATAGAAGGAAAAATATTGGATTCTATAAGAAGGAGAGATTAAGTGTGAGACAAAATCCATAGATGAAGTGAAATCTATTGTAGCCAAAGTTAAAGAGGCAAAGACAAAGGTCAAAGAGCAAACTCAATCTTCTAAATCGAGCTAAAATATTGAACATACATCCATAGGTTACAACAATAGTTATTGTCACAACCAAGAAAGTGAAAAAAAATCTAACTATTACTTCACACGTCATTTAGAATTCATATAATCATATGGATTTCATACATCCATACAAATTTTATAAATAAAACTATATAAGGAATTACTAAAAATGAAGATAAAACTTGTATGTTTGAAAATTGTAGACTAGGCAATTGGTTGAGACCAAGCGTTTCCACCCAACCATAGGTAGTCTGTTGTGAAAACCACCCCCTAGCCAGGATATGATACAACCAAGGAAAAGTACGAAAATGAGGTTCTAAATTCAGACTAAATAGGTCCAAACCAATTAATTTTCACTACTAAGATTCTTGAGAATAGAGAAACTCTTAGGTACCCACATTACTTACAACACACAACACAAGGAGTACTTCCTCCTTTGCTACACAATGGCTCATAAATTCCTCCCTCCAATTCTCTTTAGTGTGTGCGTAGAAAGTTCCAGGCTAATATCACAAGCTTCTAAAGGATTTCCTTGGTTTCTTGGCACTTTTTCTAGGTCTAATGGATCAATTTCATGGTTGGTTTGTTCTATAATATAATAGCTCTATTTTCAGTTGTCCCCTCTCCCTCAAAAATTATTCTCGTATCCTTCTAACAACACTTATCTTTCCTATTCGATATTTTTTTTGCATGCATGAATGATAGAAAGAGAATTCCAACTCAACTTCTTCCTAGTTCCCAAAATGTAGGGAAGACATCTTGCTAAGTATTAGGAAGTGATGGCCTAGATTGAGGGATTTGTTTCCTCCACTCCTCTTAACCTATTTTAACTATGCAAACTTAGTTTTGAGTAAGTGAAGGTTCATAGTAACATAAAAAATATGTTTTTAGGCATAATCCCCCAAGACTACCTCACCTTTCCCCTCTTGTAGTATCATAGGCCCTTTAGGTGCTCATGCTCTGCCAACCTTGGTCATTTTTTTATTAACTGCAAAGAAAAATACTTACAATATTTACATCACCATGGTATATCTACTTCATGGTATTGGTACATAACAAATAAAATATCCATGCAAAGTATTTAACAATTTTAATTATAAATATTTCAAGCAAAATTGGGATATCACAATAGTGTAGGTTTTAGAGAAGGTTTTTGTTTTAATAATGTTGTCAAATCTTGTAACATTGTAACAACCCCAATCGTTACGACTACAAGCGAAGCAAAAAGTGCAATTTTTTTTTTTTAGGCAACAAGGCAACGACAACAACAGTAAAACCACACCACCTGACGACGAACACCATGCACACAAATCAGGAAATAGACAACAATGACTCAACACACTAGCACATCGAGCAACTGGGCGAAACATGCAAAAATCAAAGATAGGTAGAAACGACTACCCACCCGACACAAACACGACAATGCCTACAAGCTAAGCGACAACATCCACCATCCCGACACAACGACCTTGATGACCCGTAACTAGAAACCTCATGGAACGCAACCCATATGCATTAAGGCATTACAACCCAACACCAACATCAACTACAACGAACGAATGCCCACATCAGGAAGCACAAAATACGACTAGGTTATCATTCGCATCTATCCATCAGGGCGTGCAGTGATCCCCTCATCAGGAATCCTGTCGTCCCAAGGTGATAGGCATGACGGTAATCCTGGTGCAACATAGCATACATGGACCCTTAACCCAAGCTAAAACTGCCACGCTAGGAGACCGGATAAACTAACTAAAATACGTGAAGACTATACCCACGCACCCAAGCAACAATCGACAAGATGCAAGGTGACATCGCTCAAATTAAATTGCGCCAACTATGAAACGACTTCGCCATCCAACCATAACCCATTACCCATTCAACATGGTGTCTAAGTGTGAAGGAGTGAACTATAAGAAATGTTATCATTATCATAAGAGTGTCCCAACTGTGACCAAGAATGTGAACTATTAAAAAAAAGGTTACTATTATCACAAGTTATCATAAAGGTGAACTAATATGCACTTAACAAAATCAACACGCTTGTCAACAATAAACGTTGTCCATTAACAAACATTTTCCATTAACATTAGCAATTCTATGTCTAAATATACACTTTACAATACACTTGTCTAAAAATACACTATCTAATATAAACATAAATATACAATGTCAAAATATACATTGTCTAAATATAAAAGTGAACTATTACGCTTGTCAACAAGTACGTTGTTCATTAATATACAATGTCCATTAACATTAACAATTCTCTGTCTAAATATACACTTTACATTACGCTTGTCTAAAATACACTCGTTAATATAAACATAAATATACAATGTCAAAATATACATTATCTAAATATAAAAGTGAACTATTATGCTTGTCAACAAGTATGTTGTTCATTAATATACACCATTGTTGTCTAATTAATGCATGAATCGCTGCCCAGTAAATACAACAAGATATAGAATCAAATCGATGACATAGCAACAAGATATAACAATAGAATTGTTGTCATAAAGGATGGTTGTCAGCATAGTAAATCGCTACCCATCAAGGACTCACTACTCATTACTAATTCACTGCATGTAAATCATTGTCGAACAAATACATATTAAAGAGAAATTTGATTGCTAAGAAAGATGGATGTTGCCCATCCAAATTCGTTGTGTATATCATGAAGAATCACACTCAATAAAGCATGTAAGTTTGTAGTCAATGAAACAGGTAAAAGCATTGTCAAGACATAAATGATAAAGCCATCATGATATGGATGAAATCACAGAAGGACTAAGGAGAATGTTGTCTGGTAATAAATGCAAGAATTGCAGGGTGATATGACATATGTTGTTGTCCTTTAGTACATGGAATCGCAGAGCAAAAAATGGAAAATCGTTGAGTTACCAATAAGTGAAAACGGATGTTTTCATACAATTGTTAACTGTCAATAAATAAATTCAATCATAGTCACAAATAGTTAAAAACAAAACGTTATACTACAATTGTTGTTTGTCAAATAAATATATTCAATTGTAGTCACAATTAGTTAACAAAACGTTGTCATACAATTGTTAAATTCGTTGCCATTAAAACACCACCAGTTACACAATAGAACACCCCCAAATGCACAACAAGGATGCTACCCACTACACAGTCAATATGCCCCCAAAAACGCACCCCTTTACACAACAAAACCACCACCAATGGCACAGCAAGGATGCTACCTAAAGGTTACGAAAATCTTTGTGCAAGAAATACAAAAATCGTGGTCTAGATATCACCAGAAATCATTGTCTCTACAATATATATTCATTGTCTAAAAGTTACTAAATCTCTGTGTACATAAGGCCAAATCATGGTCTAGAGATGTTAATACCACAGTCTATTACATACCTTGTATTATTGAGTTGAAATATTATTGTTGCCATTCAATTAAGTTCACTGCCTACGAATAATGGGACTGTATCTAAATGAAATTGGTTGTAAGCCATCCAGGTATCAGAGTAACTAAATATGTAAATCGGTTAATCAATGTAAAACACAGAGAAAAAGAAATAAATGTAGTCAATATGTGATCAAATGTGGCGTAAAAAGATACGTGTATAACTGTATGATTCAGTGAGTATATAGGAAAAACGTAGAGTAGTTGAAGGTAATAAAACGCAATCCAAAGGTGGTAAATAAATGTAGACAATCACTGTGTGTCATCCTTAACATAAATGCAGAGGGTTTACCTTCAACGCTGAGATTTTACCCATAAAGAAAATGCAGAGTTGATCCTTCAAGGACATGCAGAGATAATCAATCAAGAAATGTAGGGATAAGCTTACAAGGAAATGCATGGGTTTATAGAGTTGAAGCAAACAATGAAGAGGCACTCGTTCACAAGAAGGCACAAGGGCTAATCATTCGGTCGTGAATCAATCAACTCAGAGACAAGTAAGGGTAGACATCGAGGCAAAGATTATCCTTCGCTCATCATCCATGCACAGAAAAGAAGAGCATTAGAATCTATAGGTCTATAAACACCGAAGTGATGATCATCGATTTGGAAACTGGCCGACTGCTCAGGCAAGGACTGATGACCTAGGGATAAGGGAATAAATATAAAGCACAATATCTTCATAATAATCAATAAAACCCACACAGATAAGTTACTGAAATCAGAAGTTGGGTTTGCTAAGGGAAATCCATTCAGAAAACAACAAGCAAGGGGATTACAATACCGTAGGAAAACAGGTGGAGGACAGTGCATGGAAATGAAATCTTAAACGAGCACGAAGAAATAACATGATTAAATTTAAATTCATTGCAAGTAACAATAAAACTGACATACCTTAGCCAAACGCGATTGCTAGTAGTTTATGTCCTGTGCGCTCCATCTTGCTTTCGCTTGTCGATCGATGTCACCTCACCGGTACCTCCCATCCAATGCTAGGGGTACTCTTCTCCCCCCTGAGCCCCCCGAGCCGTAAAGGGGCCACACACACTATACCGGAGAATAGTTAGCACCCAACTCGCCTCGCAAGGTCGAGCTACCACTCGTTACCCGAGCTAGGTATCCCAACTCCCACAAGATAAGTTCAGTCAAGACAAAAACTCAGCAGTGTAACATTACGCATAAAGATGAGATCCATACCCCTCCTCCTCCATCCTTTTTATAGATTTTTTAAGTGATTTATTTCCCAAATTCTCATTTAATTTATTTTTTATTAATTTAATCATAAAAAACCTCCCCCATACACATGTCACCCAACCCTCTTAGTTGCACCAGAAATTAATTTCATTATTTATTTAATTATTCTTATTTCCCTCACCCACCAGAAAGCATTTCTAAAAACGTTCCTTGGCGTCCCAATATTCCCTTACACATTTTAAATGACTTACGCCTTTACTAAATTCCTTGTTGAGTTCATAATTAGAAAGTTCTTAAAGGCAAGATTCATTACTATGTTAGACATTCAACTTTTTCCTTATGTTTCCCTTTTTTATTTATGTTTCCCCTTTTTCCCTTAGTTTCCTATTTTTTTAAGTTTCCCTCTTTTCCTTTTTTAACTAAAACTCAAATTAGCAAGTGTAGAAAAACCACCTTTTACCCCTTTTCTTTTTAATTAATAAATTTTAATTAGCATATGTAGAAAAAAAACAATCATTTCCCTTTTAAAACTTTAATCCCCCATTGAAATTTGATTTTAATAATTTAATTGAATTTCTTACCCTCTCCTTGTTACATGTTTAATTATGATTAATATTTTTTTTACCACATGTGTTACTTAGACCTAGATTTTAATTTCACTCAACTGGGCGACATTTTTATTAGCGAATTTTTTTTTAAATCTTACTTATCACATCATTCATTTTAAGGCCGACTAGGTTTATTCACTTACCCATTGAAATCGCGACATTTCCTTCAAGACGCACTAGGTGCTCCAAGGGTGCCACTCACTTTTTTTTGTTTTCCTTGTGTGACGTGCCCTTCAGGATGCACTACGTGCTCCAAGGGTGCCACTCACCTCTTTTCATTTTCCTTGTGCGACATGACTTTCAGGACACACTACATGCTCCAAGGGTGTCACTCGCCTCTTGACCGACTTGGTAAACATCAAAAACCCCTAGAGTCAATACTCTGCTAGGTGATCTTGTGGGAGACTAAGGGCCTCTAAGGAATAAGGCCCCTACCTTATTGTGCGCCCCTTAGAATCATCGTGAGCGACTGTCGCAGTCTTCCCTCATGGCATCGCGGGTCTTCTCGAACTAGGTAATCGTTAACCTACAATTCGAGCTAGGACGAGAGTGTTAGTAGGTTGTGGCAAGGTTGTTGTCCACACCTCTCCCTCAAAGTCTTTGGTTGTTATGTGTGACCCCTCTACTCCACATGTGAGTCTAGTCGGCAAGATATCATTAGCCTGCATCATCAACAAATAATGTCAGCAATAATAATCAATTATCATAACATATAATTAGATGTACATATGTGATATCAACAACAATCAAACCCCAATAGTCCACTCTCTGACTCGATCAGGAGTCCAAGGGGTTTCATCGATGCCTTTGCATCCTCGAGGTCCAAAGTCCTGCACACTCAGGAGAACCCAGTCAATAGCACTTGTCTATGTAAACACACAAAATAACATATCATCATATCCATAATGCCTCATAATCATAATCAAACGACCAATAGTATAATAATCTGGATCACTTGCAAGCAAGTATCCTCAAAGAATAAGTTCGCTCAGTGCGTGCAAGAGCGGGATGTTACATACACCCCCTCTTGGTCTAAACTTCGTCCCAAAGTTTCACAGTATATAAGTGCCGAAATAATGTGTATCACAATATCATAAGTCTATCTATCAAACAAACATGGAAACTATTGGCGCATATCATATGCGTCCTCCCAGGTCGTCCAATGCGGACTATAGTTGTCCCATTGGACCTTGACTTGATCTAATATTCAAGGTTGTAGTTGTCGAAAGCGATGATCCAGGATGTGGATTATCTCAGTCGTGAGCGCACCCTCATTAGATGCTTGCAAGGAACTCATGTCAATAACATGTGTAGGATCACTAATATAATATCTCAAAACATATACGTGAAAAACATCGTGCATACACCTCAAAGAATCAGGAAAGGCTAGTCGATAGGCCACAGGCCCCTTCCTTTCGACAATCTCGAAAGGTCCCATGAACCTAGGAGAGAGTTTATCACCCTTTCCAAACTTGATCAAACTCTTATGCGGTTTTACCCGCAAGAAGACTCAATCACCAACTTTGTAACTACAGTCAACATGATGCACATCGACATAACTCTTTTGCCTATCCTGTGCATCTTTGATCCATTTTCTTATTGTTTGCATTTGATTTTCCATTTCTTAGATTGCTTCTGGTCCCACAAGGACCCTATTCTCAAGTCGATCCCAACTCAAAGGCGTCTGACATGGTCGCCCATAAAGAAACTTGAAAGGCGCCATCTTAATGGTGCTTTGGTAACTATTGTTATATGCGAATTCTACTAGTGGCAAGAATTCTTCCCAACATTTATGTTGGTCCATCACGTACATGCGCAACTTGTCTTCCAAGATTTCGTTTGTTCGTTCGGTATGCTCGTCTATCTCTGGGTGATACGCAGTACTAAATTTAAGTTGGGTTCCCAAGGCCTCTTGGAAATAGTCCAAAATCGTCCAGTAAACATCGATCCTCAATCAGATATAATCCTCTTAGGCATGCCATGTAGCCTCACAATATCACTGATGAAAACCCTAGCTATGTCAGGTGCCTGATACGTCGTATGCACAGGAATAAAATGAGCACTCTTCATCAGAGTGTCAACTACCACAAAAATTGAGTCATGTCTCCTTGCCATAAGTGGCAATCCAACAATGAAATACATCGAAATAACCTCCCATTTATATTCTCAAATAGCGTGTGGTTGTAGTAATCATGTTGGATGTCTATGTTCAGCCTTTACCTGCTGACATTCTAGACATCTTGCCACATAGTTGACTATGTCTACCTTCATTCCTTTCCAGAAGAATAAGGATTTAAGGTCTGCCCTCATCTTCGTGACTCTAGGATGAGCCATGTACACTGCTCTGTGAGCCTCGTTTAGGATCAATCTTCTCAACTCATCGTTCGTTGGTACATAAATTCGATTTTTGAATCTCAATAATCCATCGTCATCCAACGTAAATCCTTCAAATTTGGGTACCATCATGTTGTTTTGTCCGATAAAATCCTTGACCTATTTGTACCAGTCATCATCACGCTGTAAAGTTAGAATCTTTTCATGCCGAATTGTCTAAAGAGGCATCACCAAAAATATGTGTAGTCTCCGACTCAATGCATCAGCCACTCCGTTCATTGTTCCCTTTATGTAAGTAATCTCGAAGTCGGACTCGCTAAGCAATTCCAACCAACATCGTTGTCATGCGTTCAGGTCGCTTTGCGTAAAGATGTGTTCTAGTCCACAGTGGTTTGTTTTTAGTTCAAATTTTTGTCCAATAAGGTAGTGTCTCCAATCTCTCAAGGCATATACAATGGTGAACAACTCCAAATCGTGTGTCACATATTTCTCCTCATGCCTTCTAAACTTCCTTGAGATGTAAGTGATCACTTGACTGTCTTTCATCAAGACTCCGCCTAAGCCTTCCTTGGATGTGTCAGTGCATACCAAGAAGTTCACGTCCATGTCAGGGACATTTAGTATCAGTTTTGTTGTCAACATCTCCTTGAGCCTCTGAAAGGCTTCCCCGCATTTCTCAGTCCAAACAAACATCTTGTTCTTCCTCTGAAATTCCATGATCGGATTTTCTATATTTGAAAATCCCTCGACAAACCGTCGATAGTATCCTGCTAAACCCATGAAGATATGCACTTCTGAGACATTCATCGGTGAGGCCATTCCATAATAGCCACGACCTTTGCTGGATCCATGACGATACCTTCGTCGGAGATGACATGCCCTAAGTAGTGAATCTTCGATTGATAAAACAAGCATTTAGACAATTTCCCATACAGTTTGTTCTCTCGTAGACACTGTATTACCAAGCGCAAGTGCTCATCATAATCCCATCGTCCGAGAGTAAATCAAAATATCGTCAATGAATACTTGGAAAAACTTGTCCAAGTACTCGCGGAACACCTTATTCATCAAACTCATAAATACCCCTGGGGCATTCGTCAGTCCAAACGGTAAAACCATAAACTCGTAATGTCCAAACCTCGTCTTAAAGCCGGTCTTAGGGATGTCATCCTCCTTGATCCATAACTGTTGAAACCCTGATCTCAAGTTGATCTTTGAAAACACCGTCGCACCCTTCATCTGATAAAATAGATCATCAATCCTCGGCAACAGATATTGATTCTTGATCGTTTCCTTGTTCAATTGACGGTAGTCAATGCAGAGTCTTCACAACCCATTCTTCTTTCGTATGAAAATAACAGGTGCACCCCACGGTGACACACTTGGACATATAAGTCCCAGGTCCAACAACTCCTTCAGTTGCATTCTCAATTCCTATAAATTTGGGGTTGACATCCGATAAGGCATTCTCACTATTGGTTCATTCCCCAATTTGAGGTCTATGGTAAATTCCAATTCCCTCTCCGACGACATCCTAGTTAACTCCTCCTAGAAGACGTCTGGGAAATCTCCCACCACTGGAAGGTGCTCTAGACCTTTCGTTACTCCCTTCTCGTTTAACTCAAGGATCACATAAAGCTTACATCCCTTGCGCATGCTCTTCCGTAGTTGCAAGGAAGAGATGAACCTTAGGGAAACTCCTTAGTTCTGACCTACAATCATGTGTCTCTATCCCTCATCATCGACCAAGCTCAACCATTTTGTCTTACAGTTGAGTATTGCCTCATGCGATTCCAACCAGTCCATACCGATGATGACGTCATAAGATCCTAAGATCATGATGTACAATTTGGCCCTGGTGACAAACTCTCCCAAGTGAAGGGTACAAACCATAACCTTCCCTCCAACCTTCTGTTTAGCTCCCGAAGCCATCTCTACAAATATAAACTCATCTTGTTCGACTGCCTTTACCTTAATTCTTTTTAGCACTGCACCTGAAATGAAACTTTCAATAGCACCGGGATCTATAAAAATAATAAGGGTCTGGTCAGTGATGATACCTGACGTCTCGAGCACAATCAACTGGTGTGTTTCCTGGCAGTTATTCACTGTTGCATGAATCTGATGGGCCTTGCCCAAATCTCCCACGTTAGTGGTTCTGGCTAATCTAGATGCTCTAGTCCTCTCCACGAGGTAGTCGCGCTGATAGTGTGGCTCCCCACATATCCAACACCCCTTCTTCGGTCTAGTACCCCTAGTACCCAAAGCGGAAGCTGACGGCCCACCGACCTAGAATCCAAGTTTGTTCTACTGAACAGGCCTAAACTGTTGTTGCTGCAATCAACGCTTATATTGATGTTGTGTTCCTTGATAAGGAGTCTACTGTTGTGGCACTGATCACCAAGGTATAGTGAAAGTGGATCATCTCTAGAATTCACGATATCCTGGCATTTGTCTAGATGGTGTCTGATATTGGTGTGCATCAGATGACACCTACCCTGTTGGTCTCGTTGGAGTCCTGTTCTGACCCCCGCTAATAAGATCTTCCTCCGCTATGAGGGCCTTATGAACGACATCATGCAAGGTTTGCAGTATCAAAATCCTAAACTTTGCACGAATGATGACGTTAAGGCCAAACAAGAACCTGTTGACCTTAATTTTCTCGATATTAAGGTGCGAAGCATACCGAAACAACTCCATAAAACGAGCCTAATACTCAGGCACCGTACGGTCACCCTATCACAAGATATTGAACTCGTTGAGTTGACGCTCAATGAATTCCTATGATAGGTACCTCTCTCGGAACCGTTCCTCGAACAGTTCCCATGACATGTATTCGACAACCATGTTCAATTGTGGCAGGAGAATCATCCACCTTAGAAGAGCGCTCCCCTTCAGTTGAAAGACTGCCATGCGAACCTTCATGTTGAAGGTATAGTCGCGAAGTGAAAATCAGATCGCCATATTCTCCAACCATGCCTCGACAACTGCATCGTCCAGGGTACCAAAGAACTCAAGAAATTTGACCTTATTGATTTCGCGGTGAATGCTACCAGTACCAACTAGAGAGTGTGGTGGACCCTGAGGGGGTGTCGGCACCCTGGCCTCATCTCTGTCCAAACGATTGATCAATGCCTCAGACATCTGTTGAAAGGAATTCATCAACCCAACCACATCACCCACCGCTATCTTCTCTTGCCCGACAACCTGTTCGTCTCCCTGGGGGTTAGACCCCTTAGGCATGGATGCTACTAGGGGCGTTGCGCCTCCTCCCCTAGCACCTCGTCATCTGCCTCCACGATGTCCTCTAACCATGATTACCTACATGAATACAAGTCAACTTAATTAGCGTCATTATAATCAAATATCACATCAACAAAAGTCGCAGTCACGGTCAAACCCGCTCTGATACCAACCCCAATCGTTACGACTACAAGCGAAGCAAAAAGTGCAATTTTTTTTTTTGTTTTAAGCAGGAAGGAAACAAAGACAATAGTAAAACCACACCACCTGACGACGAACACCACGCACGCAAATAAGACAATAGACAACAACAACTCAACACACTAGCACATCGAGCAATTGGGTGAAACATGCAAAAATTGAAGACAAATAGAAATGACTACCCACCCTACACAAATAAGACAATGCCTACAAGCTAAGGGACAACATCCACCATCCTGACACAACAGCATCGACGACCCTTAACCAGAAACCTCATGGCATGTAACCCATATTCATTCAAGCGTTACAACCTAGCACCAACATCAACTACAATGAACGAATGCCCACATCAGGAAGCACAGACTCCGGCCAGGATATCATTCACATCTATCCATCAAGGCATGCAATGATCCCCTCATCAGGAATCGTGTCGTCCCAAGGAGATAGGCATGACGGTAATCCTAGCGCAACATAGCATACCTAGACCCTTAACCCAAGCTGAAACCGATGCTCTAGGAGACCGAATAAACTGACTAAAATACGTGAAGACTATTTCCGCGCACCCAAGCAACAGTCGACAAGATGTAAGGTGACATCGCTCAAATTAAATTGCGCCAGCTATGAAACGACTTCGCCATCCAACCATAACCCATTATCTGTTCAACATGGTGTCTAAGTGCGAAGGAGTGAACTATAAGAAATGTTATCATTATCATAAAAGTGTCCCAACTGTGACCAAGAATGTGAACTATTAAAAAAAATGGTTACTATTATCACAAGTTATCATAAAGGTGAACTAATATGCACTTAACAAAATCAAAACACTTGTCAAAAATAAACGATGTCCATTAACAAACACTATCCATTAACATTAACAATTCTCTATCTAAATATACACTTTACAATACGCTTGTCTAAAAATACACTGTCTAATATAAACATAAATATACAATGTAAAAATATACATTGTCTAAATATAAAAGTGAACTGTTACGCTTGTCAACAAGTACATTGTTCATTAATATACATTGTCCATTAACATTAACAATTCTCTATCTAAATATACACTTTACATTACGCTTGTGTAAAATACATTGTCTAATATAAACATAAATATACAATGTCAAAATATACATTGTCTAAATATAAAAGTGAACTATTACGCTTGTCAACAAGTACGTTGTTCATTAATATACACTATCTATTAACATTAACAATTCTCTGTATAAATATACACTTTACATTACGCTTGTCTAAAATACACTGTCTAATATAAACATAAATATACAATGTCAAAATATATACCGTCTAAATATAAAAGTGAATTATTACGCTTGTCAACAAGTACGTTGTTCATTAATATACACCATTGTTGTCTAATTAATGCATGAATCGTTGCCCAATAAATACAAAGGGATATAGAATCAAATCGATGAAATAGAAATAGGATATAACAATAGAATTGTTGTCATAAAGGATGGTTGTTAGCACAGTAAATCACTACCCATCAAGGACTTGCTACTCATTACTAATTCACTACATGTAAATTGTTGTCTAACAAATACATATTAAAGTGAAATTTAATTGCTAAGAAAGATGGATGTTGCCCAACCAAATTCGTTGTGTATATCATGAAGAATCGCACTCAATAAAGCATGTAAGTTCGCAGTCAATGAAACAGGTAAAAGCGTCATTAAGACATAAATGATAAAGCTGTCATGATATGGATGAAATCGCAAAAGCACTAAGGAGAATGTTGTCTGGTAATAAATGAAAGAATCGCAGGGTGATATCACAGATGTTGTTGTCCTTTAGTACATGGAATTGTAGAGAAAAAACTGGAAAATCGTTGAGTTGCCAATAAGTAAAAAGGGACGTTGTAATACAATTGTTAACTGTCAATAAACAAATTCAATCGTAGTCACAAATAGTTAAAAATAAAACATTGTCCTACAATTGTTATCTATCAAATAAATAAATTCAATCACAGTCACAATTAGTTAACAAAACTTTGCCATACAATTTTTAAATTTGTTGCCATTAAAACACCACCAATTACACAATAGAACACCCCGAAATGCACAACAAGGACGTTACCCACTACATAGTCAATACACCCCCCAAAAACGCACCCCTTTACACAGAAAAACCACTGCCAATGGCACAGCAAGGACGCTACCTAAAGGTTACAAAAATCTCTATGAAAGTAATACAAAAATCGTGGTCTAGATATCACCAGAAATCGTTGTCTCTACAATATAGATTCATTGTCTAAAAGTTACTAAATCTTTGTGTAAGTAATGCCAAATCATGGTCTAGAGATGTTAATACCACATTCTATTGCATACCTTGTATTATTGAGTTGAAAATATTAGTGTTTTCATTCAATTAAGTTCGTTGCCTATGAATAATGGGACTGTATCTAAATGAAATTGGTGGCAAGCCATCCAGGTATCAAAGTAACTAAAGATGTAAATCGGTTAATCAATGTAAAATGCAAAGAAAAAGAAATAAACGCAATCAATATGTGATCAAACACGGAGTAAAAAGATAAATGTATAATTGTATGATTCGGTGAGTATATAGGAAAAACGCGGAGCAAATGAAGGTAATAAAACGTAGTCCAAAGGTGGTAAATAAACGCAAACAATCATTGTGTATCATCCTTAACAGAAACGCAGAGGGTTTACCTTCAACACTGATATTTTACCCATAAAGAAAACGCAAAGTTGAACCTTCAAGGACATGCAGAGATAATCAATCAAGAAATGTAGGGATAAGCTTACAAGGAAACGCAAGGGTTTACAGATTTTAAGCAAACAACGTAGAGGTACTCGTTCACAAGAAGGAACAAGGGCTAATCATTCAGCCACGAATCAATCAACTTAGAGATAAGTAAGGGTAGACAGCGGGAAAATATTATCCTTCTCTCATCATCCATGCACAGAAAAGAAGGGCATTAGAATCTATAGGTCTATAAACAGCGAAGTGACGATCGTCGATTTAGCTCCTGGCCAACTGCTCAGGCATGGACTGATGACCTAGGGATAAGGGAAAAAAGATAAAGCACAATCTCTTCATAATAATCAATAAAACCCACACATATAAGTTATTGAAATCAGAAGTTGGGTTTGCCAAGGGAAATCCATTCAAAAAACAACAAGAAAGGGGATTACAATACCATAGGAAAATAGTTGGAGGACAGTGCATGGAAATGAAATCTTAAACGAGCACAGAGAAATAACATGAGTAACTTTAAATTCAGTGCAAGTAACAATTAAACCGACGTACCTTATCCAAACGCGATTTCTAGTAGTTTATGTCCCGCGCGCTCCGTCCCACTTCCTCTTGTCGACCGATGTCACCTCACCGGTACCTCCTAGCCAACGCTAGGGGTACTCTTCTTCCCTTGAGCCCCCCAAGCCGCAAAGGAGCCACACACACTATACCAGAGAACAACTAGCACCCAGCTCACCTCGCAAGGTCGAGCTACCACTCATTACCCGAGCTGGGTATCCCAACTCCCACAAGATAAGTTCAATTAATACAAAACTTCAGTAGTGTAACGTTACGCATAAAGATGAGATCCATACCCCTCCTCCTCCACCCTTTTTATAGATTTTTTAAGTGATTTATTTCCCAAATTCTCACTTTATTTCTTTTTTATTAATTTAATCAGAAAAAACTTCCCCCGTACACATGTCACCCATCCCCCTAGTTGCACCAGAAATTAATTTCATTATTTATTTAATTATTCCTATTTCTCTCACCCACCAAAAGACATTCATAAAAACGCTCCTTGGTGTCCTAATATTCCCTTACACATTTTAAATGACTTACGCCTTTACTAAATTTCTAGTTGAGTTCATAATTAGAAAGTTCTTAAAGGAAATATTCCTTACTATATCAAACATTCATCTTTTTCCTTACGTTTTCCTTTTTCTTTATGTTTCCCCTTTTTCCCTTAGTTTCCTATTTTTTTAAGTTTCCCTCTTTTCCCTTTTTAACTAAAACTCAAATTAGCAAGTGTAGAAAAACCACCTTTTACCCCTTTTTTATTTTTAATTAATAAATTTTAATTAGCATATGTAGAAAAAAAACAATCAGTTCCCTTTTAAAATTTTAATCCCCTATTAAAATTTGATTTTAATAATTTAATTGAATTTATTATCCCCTCCTTGTTACATGTTTAATTATGATTAAAAAAATTTTTTACCACATGTGTTACTTAGACCTAGATTTTAATTTCACTCGACTGAGCGACATTTTTATTAGGGAAATTGTTCTTAAATCTTACTTATCACATCATTCATTTTAAGGCTGACTAGGTTTATTCACTTACCCGTTGAAATCGCAATGTGCCCTTCGGGACGCACTAGGTGCTCCAAGGGTGACACTCGCCTTTTTTCTTTTTCCTTTCGTGACGTGCCCTTCAGGACGCACTACGTGCTCCAAGGGTGCCACTCACCTCTTTCTGTTTTCCTTGCACGACGTGCCCTTCAGGACGCACTACATGCTCCAAGGGTGCCACTCGCCTCTTGACTAACTTGGTAGACATAAAAAAAACCTGGAGTCAATACTACATTAGGTGATCTTGTGGGAGACTAAGGGCCTCTAAGGAATAAGGCCCCTGCCTTATTGTGCACCCCTTAGAATCATCGTGAGAGACTATCGCAATCTGCCCTCACGGCATTGTAGGTAATCTCGAACTTGGTAATCGTTAATCTACAGTTCGAGCCACGAGGAGATTTCTAGTAGGTTGTGGCAGGGTTGTTGTCCACACCTCTCCCTCAAAGTCTCTAGTTGTGGTGCGTGACCCCTCTACTCCACATGTGAGTTTGGTCGGCAAGCTATCATCATCCTGCATCATCAAAAAATCATGTCAACAATAATAATCAATCATCTTAACATCTAATCAGATGTATATATGTCATATCAACAACAATCAAATCTCAATAGTCCACTCCCTGACTCGATCTGGAGTCCAAGGGGTTTCATCGATGCCTTTGCATCCTCGAGGTCCAAAGTCCTGCACACTCAGGAGAACCCAGTCAATAGCACTTGTCTATGGAAACACACAAAATAACATATCATCATATCCATAATTCCTCATAATCATAATCAAATGGCCAATAGTATAATAATCCGGATCACTTGCAAGCAAGTGTCCTCAAAGAATAAGTTCGCTCAATGTGCGCAAGAGCGGGATGCTACAAACATTAAAAACATTTGCAAGAAACTTTGTTAGGTAGTGTTTTCCTTGTAGTGTCAATAAATGTTTAGGCTATATCTAACTATCAAAAGCATAGGTTCAATCCATTTCCCCCTCCTAGTTGTTTGACAGACTCATTATAATTTGAAATTATGAGTAACACCATCTCCATTAGCTTTGTCATACCTAGTGCAAGTAATATGCAATAAACAATCAACGAAGTCCTTCAAAAATAGTGTGAGGAATTTGGCAATCAATTTGTAGAACTCTTTCACATAATCATGTCTTACACTTTGCCTAGACTATCTACTTAGTGTGAATAAATCTTGCTTTGTGATAAAAATCCCTTCAAGGTGAAGAATGATCATAATTTTTTATGTTAAAATTAAAGATCAATTGTAAGACACTTGATGAATGGTTTAGCGCACTCTAGATGTACTTTAAAGTTAATAATTTCAATGATATCAAAAAAACAAAGTTTACAACCATGAAACCATCATTGACCACCAAGGTTGTTGAGTGGTAAACACACAATGAATAATGGGAAGGGTGTGGTTAACCCATCATTATGTGGGGAACTTTGTGTAGGCAATGCATGCCAAGTTTTCTCTACTAAAGTATTATGAAGATCAGTTCATTAAATGATGATAGTTGTATAAACATTGTGATTAATCACACAGTGAATGCATAAATGAGTTCCAAATCCCATGCTAGATGCACATAGAACTAAGTACATGGTAAAGATCTCGTACACAAATCCCATACTAAGTGTACAAACAACTCATTACTTTGGGAAAAGTTCCAATTTGAAAATTAATTATTCCCTTTACATTTACAAATGGACAATTGCATTCATGTTTTATATAATCTTTATAATATAAATATAAATAATTTTTTTCAAGACAATTTCATTAATATGTTGATAATCTATATAAATAATTCATTCAAAAAGTGGAAAACTAAAATTCGAAATATATTGCCAATAATTTGACAATTATGCTCCTAACTTACAAACTCATGTCCTTGAAATTTAAAATCCATAACCCTAAATATTAATGCAATTCATTCAAAAAGTGGAAAACTAAAATTCGAAATATATTGCCAATAATTTGATAATTATGCTCCTAACTTACAAACTCATGTCCTTGAAATTTAAAATCCATAACCCTAAATATTAATGCAATTCATTCAAAAAGTGGAAAACTAAAATTCGAAATATATTGCCAATAATTTGACAATTATGCTCCTAACTTACAAACTCATGTCCTTGAAATTTAAAATCCATAACCCTAAATATTAATGCATTGAATGAGATGACATCCTCATAAACTAGTGTTGTGGGCTAATTATTAACTAAATCGTTACATTTTCAACATCTTTTATGGTATGATTTTAGTCGTTGAAATGACAAAAATCACAAAATTACGACTTCTTCAACTCAAAATTACAATCTAAATCATCACAATAATTTAGACAACAAATCAATAAAATTCAAAAAAACAATTGTTTAATAAATTTTAACCAAAACAAAAAAAACAAAACAAAATTCAAAATTTTTTTAATAATGGATTTCAACCAATATAAACAAAAATAAACAATTTAATTAATCGATAAGCAAATTCTACATTAATTATTTCACTTTCATTATATAAAAAACAATTGCATGGATATATAAAATGACATATAAGATATTTGTTGAATTTTAAGATTCATATTAAAGGTAGATAGAAAAATGACCACTTCTCACGTTTATCTATCAAAAAATTTAGAAGTCATTTTACACATCATAATAATGACTGTAGTGATATACATTGACCTATACACAATGCAAGTTGAGACATTTTAATTTTTAAGATTTATATTAAAACAAAAAATCCCAATAATCATTTTGCATATCGTAATGATTATAGTGATATACAATGACATAAATGATTATAGTGATATACAATGACATATAGGAAAGCAACTTGAACATATTTTAATTTTAAATTATAACTAATTTAAATTTACATTAAAACGAGAGACCACATTTCAAGGCTCTCCAAGAAATTCAAAAGTCATTTTACACATTATTTCACTTGATATATGCATTGATATGAAGAGCAACTTGAACATATTTTAGCAGTGTATGAACTTTTTTTCAATTGAAATACATTTTTTTTTCCAGAAAAAAAATGTATTTCAATTATATTTGAAATATAATATGCTCTTACATCAAGATACATCAGTAGGAATTACTAGCCAGAATATTAATCACCTACAAATGGTTTATTAGCTAAATAGATGGTGAGAGATCAATACTATGAAGATAAAAAAAATCCAGAATCTATTACAAGTTTTAATAAATGAGAAATAACGGAATTATGCAGAAAATACAAGAGTTTGTTGCTGTGAAGCTTAGGACAATATTTTGAGAATATACTAAATCTGCGGATAAAACTGTAGCATCCGATCTTAAAATATTTTGAAATCAAGAGTGAGGCCTTTATGACTATCCAACCAATGGTTGTATGTGAGCACACTCACTTTTCTCTGTAATGTTGTCTTTGAAAGCATGTTTGTTTCCCTATTGAACTCTCGGGAGGAATGTGAGAAAGAAAGTTTTTTGAAGTGGCATATTAGAAATCTGATTCTATCTTTCCAGGCCAAGAGAGTGATAGTTTGTAGCTTGCCTTGGTGATTCAACCAATCAATGATAACTCTAGAGCCTTCGATCAAATGAAGGTTTTTGATGTTTAGTTTGGAGGCTAAGTGAAGTGTAGCCCAGGCACCTAATAGTTATGCCCTTGTGTTGGTGCCTGGGCCGCAGCAGAGAGTTCATATGTAAATAGAGTTATTATTGATTTTGATCAATCCACCTGCGCCACTCAAAGTTCCATTGTGTAATGTTGCACCGTCGAACCACCTCGTAGGAGTATCCTTTGAAATAAGGGGGCTGACTAATGTCTTTTTTTTCACAATGTCCGAGTGGATGTCTTTCTAGTTTTGAAACAGGCCTACGTCCTTCTAATACCAAGAAGTCGTGCAGCGGGGTCTCGACATCTGCAATGTCCTCGATTACACCTCCTCTAGTTCCCCTGTATGTACCCACCATGTTAGACATTCAGTTAGAGTCCATTTTTTCACGCTCGAAGTATAGTTCGCATCCTCCCCTATCCCCCACCTATTTGAAGGAAGGTTGACTCGTTAGGGGTGGAGTTGACTTCTTTGTGACGGGTGAACTTCGTAACTTAAGGGTTTCTAAGGTCATTAGGTAAGTAAGCGTTACGTTATCTCCATTGGCTCGTCTCATTGTCCTTACCATGTCCGCCTCACCCAGGCCTTGACTTACTTCCTGGCTTGCTTGACAAAGAAAGGAAAGCAAAGAAAGCCAGGCATTTAAAAGCAACAACACTAAAAGAGGGAGGCTTATTTTCAAAGATTTTAAAGTTTCTAGCCATCCAAATATTCCAATTGACCAGTGGAGAAAGTATTTGTAAAAAATTTCAGTATATGTCCAATGATCGAAGAAAGTGAATATGGAGGTCCCAATCCAGACAATGTTTAAGTGGTTGTCCAATATGATCATGTCCCAGACAAGGCAGGTGAAATGGCACTGAGTAAAGAGATTGCAGACTGTCTCTTCATCCCTGTAGCAAAGCTGGCAGATATTGGGGCCAGTCCAACCTTTTTTTTAGGTTATCCCAGGTGGGGATCTTGTTTTCAACTGTAAGCCAGGTAAATAGCTTAATCTTAACAGGTAATTTCCATTTCCAGAGATGTTTACGCCAGCCACAGATGATGTTTTTCCAGGCTGTGTTAGCAATGGCAGTGTATAAGTTTTTGACCGATAACTAGCCTGAATTGTCCCCTCCTGCCCACATCATTTGATCCTCCGTGTCATGAAAATATGTCTGCACGAATAAGCTCCAGGAAAAAAATTACCCACTTTGTTGTCATATCAGATGGTAGATCGAAATCACTATAGGATTTCCAGCCTATTGTCGGGGTCCCGAGATCATTGATAAGTCGGGCTTGAAAAAGATAGCAGATATTTTTTGAGTTTAAAAGTGAAATTAGTTGTGGAGAGAGGATGGAGGCTTGGCCGAGTCCAAGTATGCGATCCCTGCCAATGATGATAGAGTGGTCGGAGACCGGCTTCCAACAGAGCCAACTTCTGATCTAATGAGTCGAATTTGAAAGATTCCTTCGGGTCCGAGATGCATTTCTTGTGTGTGGGGATCCAAATCGAAGCCAGGAAGCGAGGAAAATATATGTTAAAGTATTTTTCGTTGATGAAAACACTCTAGATGCTACTTGAAGTCAAGGCGCGCTAGAGGGAATTGGCAGCCAAAGCTTGGTTGAATTTGAAGATATTTCTTATTCCCCCAACCACCTTTTAATTTCGGTTTTGGCAGCGTTTACCAATTACAGAGGTGTAATTTGTGATGGTCCTTGCTGCCCGATTAGAGGAAGTTGTAGGTAAGTTTTCTGAGTTTTTCCAGAACCGATGTGGGAATGGCTGCAAGTGCCATCCAGTAAATCGATTGACCTTCGAGTGTTGATTTTAAGAGAGTGTAGCGGCCTCTAATGGAGAGCTATCTGTTACACCAGTTTTCAACTTTTTTTTCCACCTTTGAGATTAGCCAGTCCCAGTCTAAAGCCTTGTAATGGTCGGCTTTAATGAAATATCCAAGATATTTGAAACCAAGTGAGAGGTGGACGAAGGTATGTGGGAAGATGACCTTCAATTGTTCCAAGTTTTGTTCTTGTATGTTAGCAAAATGGAAGGTATACTTTGTCCAGTTGATTTGAATTGATTTGAAGGCACTTTGGCAAAATATCTTTAATATTCTAAGGATTTCCCTCCATTCGGGCAAACTGGCATTGGTCATTATGGGACATTGTCAACAAATAGGAGGTGCAGGATTTTTACTAACCTTGAAACTTTAATCCTTGTAATCCTACCTTCAGCTTGGATGTTTTTGAGAAGGAGATTTAAGCCTTCCATGGCCAAGATGAATAAGAGCGGAGATAAAGGAAATCCCTGCCGAAGGCCTTTTCCACTGTGGAAGAAGGTGGAAGGTTCGCCATTTACGATCACTGCAAAATTTTCACTGGTGACGCAACTCATTATCCATTTTAGAGTGTTTTGGATGAATCCAAACTGGATTAAAATCAATCTGAGGAAGTCCCCATCTATGCATTCAAAGGATTTTTTTAGATCGAGCTTGAGGATGAGAGCATGAGATTTTTTATGATTAATGTTGTGTAAGCATTCTTGAACGGAGCCAACAACATCAAGGATTTGTCATCCCTTTAAAAAGCCTAGTTGTTCGGCTGACAATGATCACGAGAGGATGGTTTTGATTATGGTTGCAATGATCGTTGAAATGATCTTGTAGCAAAGATTATAGAGTGTGATCGATCTACAGTCGCCAAAGGTACTCGGGTGATTTGATTTTAGGATAAGAGTAAAAAAAGTAGAGTTTATTGCCCCATAAACCTTATTGTGTAGTCTGGAGTCTTCCACAAGTTCCAGGGGCTCTATCCACCAAATCGAAAAAATGTAGATAGAACTCAATGGTCCAGCCGTCAGGGCCCAAGATTTTATCAGTTGAGACAGATTTTAAAGCAGCTAGAACCTCCTGAAGAGTGCAGGGACTGTCCAGGGACGTGGATTCCTCTAAAGTGACCTAGTGAGGGAAGAGTTGAACCACAACTACATGGTCCTATAGAGTGGTTTGTGGCTTTGCCTCATAGAAAGATTTTTAAAATCGAGTAGTTGCAACCTTAATTGTTTGTTGTCCACTGTGTTTTGTGCCTAATTCATCCAAGATATACCAAATATGTTTTTTGTTCCTAGAAGAGATTGTGTATCAATCGAAGAATTTGTTATTGAGGTCTATGCGCTATATCCACATTGCTCTACATTGTTGCCTCCAAAGAGCTTCATCAGCAATTAATATTTTATTCCTCTCATATTCTAATAGATTTAAATGTTGATGCCTGATCCCAGCGTGCCCATCCAGAGGATCGAAAAGTTGTAGATCTTTAGTGCTTTTCTCCAACACCTGTAATCGGTGATGAGTGTGTCACCTGTGTTGAGTGGCCCAAATTTTAATGTGAAATTTTAGTTGTTCTAGCTTCCAAATGAAGTGTTGTTGTATTATTGTGTCTCTCAGGAATATGGGGTCTTTCCAAACAACATTAACAATTGCATTAAATCCTTCCTTGACGAGCCAATAGGAATTAAGTTTGAAAGGAAGAGAAAAACGCACAACAAGTGAGCCAAATTGCAAAAAAATCAAGGCATGGTCTGACAAAAAAGGTAAGTCCACCTAGGATCTGATCCTATCGTCAACTCTAACAAGACTTTTTGAGATAAAGAATCGATCAAGACGCTTGGAGATGGATGCCAATCCCTCTTTTCCATTGCGTCGGGTTGGTGCCAAGACTTCCGGATGGAAGTCACTCAAATTGTGTGCCATGAAAAGAGTGTTAAAATAATCAACCAATGTGTCCTGGGAGGCAGAGGCACCCGAAACTTCGCCCAAGTTGCTAGTGAATTTTAATTCACTAGCGATAATCAAATTTGTAATATAGAGGAGGCCATTGGACTCCACTTTGGCCCAAAAAAAATTCCTGTGAACACAAGGGTCATAGGTGTTGAGAATGTTAATCTGTTGGTTGTTCCATCGTCTGGATCCGAAGAGAAGAATGCCTCCACAGCTCAGGAAGGGAGCTAAGTCAAATTTGGAAGGGTCCCACGCGACAACTAATCCACCAAAGTTACCCAATGAGTTTATTGAGCAAGTAATCCAGTCTGGTCGGGACTTGTTAAGGAAAAGTATGGCTTTATGTCCATTAACCAAGGTTTCCTATAAGAATATAATGTCAGAGGAAGACTGAGAGAGTAGTCTTCTGAAAGAAGAGGATTTAAGGGGGCGGGGGGGGGCACCCCTTTGATATTGACGGAGAGTATGATCATTATTTGGATTGTGCTAGGTCTTTCATGCCTCTAAGCGCCCCAATCTCAGTGAGTTGAGAAGAATAATCAGTGGAGGAAGGTATGCTATGCCCCTCTTTGCGTCGGGCACTTCTTGTTTTGATCGACGAGTTTTCATATCTGGTTCCTCTTGACCTAGTGTGTGCTCTTTCCTGAACCGATTCTAAAGTTGTTGAAAGTCTTGAGATCCCCTCTGCATAAGGTGTCTTGTGGACCAAATTCTCCAAGTAAGTGGGTAAGGGAGAAGGAGTGATGACTTATTTGTAGGATGGGAGGAGCGAGTCCAGCATATCGATGAGTGTGTTGTCCCCTGGCTGATTTACACTGGTGTCCGACAAGTAGTGATTCGAGTCCTGTT
This sequence comes from Picea sitchensis, assembly GCA_010110895.2. Taxonomy (NCBI): domain Eukaryota; kingdom Viridiplantae; phylum Streptophyta; class Pinopsida; order Pinales; family Pinaceae; genus Picea; species Picea sitchensis. Next base: position 122,087 of record SNQJ01S0053602.1, read on the forward strand.
CAGGAGGCTCAAAATCATGTATCTCAAACTTGAAAGGTGAAGTGGAGATCATGACTAGAGGAGTAACCCTTGTGGTGGAGGCCCAAGTTATGACAGTAGGCAGGGGCACAGAAGTTGGGGGGGTTGAGCTAGAGGATACAAGTGTAGAATGTGTGGCTATTGGAGGAATCGGGCTGGAGGATACAGGTGTAGACAATATGGCTAGTGGAGGAATCGAATTGGAAGATACAGGTGCAGAAAGTGTGGCTAGTGGAGGAATCAATTGGGTGGGAGATGTGCTAGTTGTGTAAGGGGGAGATTTTACAGTATGGGTTGGGACATCAAATGGAAAATAGGTAGAGCGATGTAAGGGGGGAGAAACTAGAGAATGTATAGGTTGTATGGGGTCGGGCCGAGGAGAGGTAGCACCCGATATCCAAATAGTTGCAGAGTCCAAAAGATCTTTTCCTGGGAGGTTAGTGAGGTGAAAAGAGGGGAAAATGGTTTTCATACTACCGGTGACTGATTCTAAGTCGACTGATTCTTCAGATTCCGACAGATTCAAATAGGATGGTTCTGTGTTTACATTCAGGGAGTCCATATTGAGGGATAGGTCGAGCATAATTTCCTACGTATGTTCCTCTTCTAAGTGACCCGAGAAAGCGTATCTGAGGTGGCCCGTTTTTCTGCAGAGTGTGCACCTGAAGGGGATGCTAAGGTAGTCCAAGTTATGTCAGATGAGTTTTCCTCTCCATTCAATGTCGATGGTCTCTAACAGTCTGTCGTGTATATCAATCCCCACCATGAATTTTTCCATCTTCTTTTTTGAGCCAGCGAGTGACAGAGAGTCCACACAGATGTAGTGACCCAATGTATTACCAATGGAATCAAGAGCTTTCGGGTTCCATAAATGTAGTGGTAGTCTAGGGAGGAGAACCCAAAAATGCCTCAGTTGAAAGTAGTCATGTGAGGGGTCGAAGTTGGTCCGTCGGTGCTTGAGCATAAGGCTACCTCTGTCCAAGGTCCAAAGTCGCTCCAAAATGGAAGTAGAGTCCTCTATTATTTTAAACCGAAAGGAGAGCCAACCTTAGATTAGATGGGAGATCTTTGGGGCATAGCCCATCAATGGCAGCCAAGTTGTTTGCACCTACGATGCGAGGTCAGATCGACATAGGTGTTTGTAAGAGATCCTTCCCACTAATGTACAGAGTCTTAGAGAGACCGATTCCTCTAGACCAATATCATTCCCTAGAGCCATTTTTCTCTTTGTTTTTTTTTAGCTCCAAGGTGTGTTCTGTGATTTTAAATCGTCGTTAGGAGTGGCACCAGTCGAACATTTGTGCAAGGGAAAACGAGAAGCTCTCAACTATGCAGAGGGATTTGTATCCCTACAGTGGGTAGGGGAGACAGGTTGGTCATCCAAAAGTGTGTCAGGGAGAGTAAAAGGGGAGAAGGCATTTGTGGATGGTTGTGCAGAAGTCATGATGGATGTCTAAAGGGGCGGGAGAACCGTGGAGGAAGGGTGAGTGCGAAGATAGTTAAGAGAATAAATTGGGACACATGGTAGGTAGGGAGGTGGGGTCAGTGTGGGGGTTGAGAGATTGATGAAGGAGCAGTGGTGTAGAGAGGGCCCAGTCCGGTAGGGGGAGGTATGTGCAAGTTTTTCTAGTTTTTCAAGTTTTTCTAGAGGGCCTCGTCAGCTGCGCCCATAAGTGCACTGACATCTCTCTCCATCATTGTGAAACTCGAGAATGGATAATTCCTCTAAGTAAAGTGACAGAGTGTGGCAGAGTGGAAAGTTGATGGTGTAAGTAAAGGTCAGAGAGATGAGTCTAACGGAATGAAAGAAGTTGAGTAGTAAAGTGTGTTGGGAGGGAGACTACAACAAATGAAAAAAACCCAAGAGTGGGATGCGTGAAAGGTGATCGGATAGTGTGAGTCAAAGTCTGCAGTGCCCACCAGGTGAGGAAGTTTCTAGACTAGCAGTGAGAGAGGTGGTTTAGTGTAGTGTGGGGCCAATGGGGCCTACTTCATGTTTCTTCCATGGCAGTTATCACCTACTAAGAGAATAGAAATATTGTGATCGTGTACACTCTTCTACTACACGAAATTTATACTATCACTCAATTCAAACCTTGGAATCAAATGAAGGCCCCATAATTACTATTAACCATGTGAATATGAACCTTCATCTTAAAATGTATCTTAAAGTAGAATCAAAGGAAGGCCCAATAATTATTATGGACCATGTGACTGTGAATGTGAAAATGAATCTTAAAGTTTTAAGTTTATTAATCCATGTTTATCCTATGAAAATAAAATTAGTGAAATTAATTTTATGAGTAGGTATAACAATTAAGAATATATGTTTTTTTTTTTTGGTATGTTATATGTTTGAATTTGGAGGGGAGTAGGATATGTACATCTCTATAAACTAAACAATCAAATTTTTATATAAAGGAAATCTCTTATCCCTCGAACAAAAAAAACTTATAAATCAATTTAATATTTAGCTAAAGTTAATATTATGTTGATGATGGTGGTGGTTATTAATGTCCACTAAGAACAGTATTGGTTGATCGGATATTTAAAAAAATGTAAGGAATTACTTGATTTGCTTTAGAATTTTATTTCTATGCTTGAAATGATTTAAGAGAAAGAGTCCTAAATCACCATAATCTTGATGACTTAAAAGATTAGGAAGGTCTAGGGTGGAAGGTGTGGGGGGGAGGGGGGTCATCATCAACCCTGTAGGGACAATTGAATCTTGTTTTGCTTAGGGACTAGGTATCACTTTAAATAACAAAGCAGAGGCATATTCATTATGACAAAGACTCAAAATTGTCAAAGGCATAGCGTGCAATCAATCAAAGTGATAGGAGACTCTAGGAATATTATCAACTATTTGGTCAAAAATTCAATGACCATAGACAACCCTCTAGCCTCAATCCTGGATCAAAGTAGACAAATAGGAGGCTTCTTATCTGACACAAAATATTATCATGTTTTGCGAGAATAAAACAAAAACAGATCGATGGGAAAATGTAGGCTCAAACCAAAAGGAGGGGGACATTATGGTTAATGGTGTATCAACTCACCAATTAATCCCTTAATTAATTCATTATACAATGACATGTTTGATGATGGTAATTCATCATATGGTGAGTACCAATGGACCCATAATCTATAACATGGCACTTAATCCCGACCATTCCCTTCAAACATTTGAACATTAATGTGAAGAGACGAGACTCTTGCGCTCACATGATATAAACTTTAATCCTGCATGCTTTTATTATGCTACCCCTTATAACCCCAACTCATTATGGGATAATGGTTCTACGGTTGGATAGGCACTGAGGGGGTTCTGAATCTCCTAAGGCAGGTAACCATTTTTATTTAATTTCTTACATTCTTTAGCTTGTTTCAGTGTGCCAAATATTTCCCAGCTAGATCACCATTCTTTAGGTTTTAAAAAGGACTCAAGTTGTCATTGATTGNCTCTTCTACTACACGAAATTTATACTATCACTCAATTCAAACCTTGGAATCAAATGAAGGCCCCATAATTACTATTAACCATGTGAATATGAACCTTCATCTTAAAATGTATCTTAAAGTAGAATCAAAGGAAGGCCCAATAATTATTATGGACCATGTGACTGTGAATGTGAAAATGAATCTTAAAGTTTTAAGTTTATTAATCCATGTTTATCCTATGAAAATAAAATTAGTGAAATTAATTTTATGAGTAGGTATAACAATTAAGAATATATGTTTTTTTTTTTTGGTATGTTATATGTTTGAATTTGGAGGGGAGTAGGATATGTACATCTCTATAAACTAAACAATCAAATTTTTATATAAAGGAAATCTCTTATCCCTCGAACAAAAAAAACTTATAAATCAATTTAATATTTAGCTAAAGTTAATATTATGTTGATGATGGTGGTGGTTATTAATGTCCACTAAGAACAGTATTGGTTGATCGGATATTTAAAAAAATGTAAGGAATTACTTGATTTGCTTTAGAATTTTATTTCTATGCTTGAAATGATTTAAGAGAAAGAGTCCTAAATCACCATAATCTTGATGACTTAAAAGATTAGGAAGGTCTAGGGTGGAAGGTGTGGGGGGGAGGGGGGTCATCATCAACCCTGTAGGGACAATTGAATCTTGTTTTGCTTAGGGACTAGGTATCACTTTAAATAACAAAGCAGAGGCATATTCATTATGACAAAGACTCAAAATTGTCAAAGGCATAGCGTGCAATCAATCAAAGTGATAGGAGACTCTAGGAATATTATCAACTATTTGGTCAAAAATTCAATGACCATAGACAACCCTCTAGCCTCAATCCTGGATCAAAGTAGACAAATAGGAGGCTTCTTATCTGACACAAAATATTATCATGTTTTGCGAGAATAAAACAAAAACAGATCGATGGGAAAATGTAGGCTCAAACCAAAAGGAGGGGGACATTATGGTTAATGGTGTATCAACTCACCAATTAATCCCTTAATTAATTCATTATACAATGACATGTTTGATGATGGTAATTCATCATATGGTGAGTACCAATGGACCCATAATCTATAACATGGCACTTAATCCCGACCATTCCCTTCAAACATTTGAACATTAATGTGAAGAGACGAGACTCTTGCGCTCACATGATATAAACTTTAATCCTGCATGCTTTTATTATGCTACCCCTTATAACCCCAACTCATTATGGGATAATGGTTCTACGGTTGGATAGGCACTGAGGGGGTTCTGAATCTCCTAAGGCAGGTAACCATTTTTATTTAATTTCTTACATTCTTTAGCTTGTTTCAGTGTGCCAAATATTTCCCAGCTAGATCACCATTCTTTAGGTTTTAAAAAGGACTCAAGTTGTCATTGATTGAAGAAGTTGTGGACAAGACTAGCATGTGGATTTTTGGGTTGGTAATCCATTGAATTGGAATGTTGAGAAGTGTAATCAGATTTATATTCATGGCGAAAGGAGATTCCATATCTCTTAGGATTCAAGGAATGCGGTTGTTTCTGTTCACAGGGTATATAATTCACTTGCAGAAGGTAAAAAATCTAAAGTGAAAATAATGGATTCAAGACACTTACAAGAAATTCACAGTCTTAAGAAGTCATGAAGAGCACATTCACTATAATAGGTCTTCTCTCTTTAATCTGGCTACAAAAATCCATGAAATTCAAATTCAAATTACATCATAGATAACATAAAGCATGGGGTATCTGGAGGAATTAAAGAAACAATTAGTAGTTGTAGAAGCTAAATGTAGTCTTCTTCATAATTTCACACTTAATATTCATAGGAGTGATTAGTCAATGGATTCAAATCAAAGGATTTTAGCTAACTTGTCCATAACAGGGTTAAAGGAGGAAGAAAGTGTGCACAAGTTTGATGAGGAAATGGAACCTATGAGCTAGGAAGATGAACCAACAAGTATAGGTTCAGAGGATGTTGGTAGTTGCTATTCTCATTGCTAAATTATCTTTTTAAAGACCCTAATAATACTAGGCATATACTATAGAATTTATAGTATAACGAAGCATTAGGTAATTTTTCATAAGGATAAGGCCAATATTTTTAGGCCTATCACAAGATATTGTATGGATTATGTAATTGTTATTTTGAAACTATTCGAACTATATCGTGATGTAATATTTGTTGTAGCATTTGATGCAACCTTTTATTAATAGAATTTGCCCAATTACTATTTAAAAAAAAAAAGTTGGGAAGGTTAGTATCGTAATAAATATTTTGAAATTGAGATTTAATGTGGGTGTATGAAAGGCATTCTAAGAGAAATTGTTTTTCATCTTCAACCCTCTTAGTATCAGAAATATGACAATTATTTCGACCCGCAACATTTTAGGATTGTTCACTGCCATGTTTCACTATGGAGAACATGTGTGGTGTTCCTTATTAGAAAATACAAGATTCAAAACAAAAATAACTTACTATAGCGAGAGTTATAGTGAAAATTACAAAAGTAATAGGAAATTTGTAGGAGAACCAAAATACTACAATTAACGATACTTTTATTGAGGAAATAAATGTTTAATTGCCTCCTTGAGGGGGAAACCTCTAGCTGAGTAGAGCTCCAATTACAGTATGCTTCACAAGACATCTCATTACCTTGCTTCTACTTCTTTATATAGTTTCTATCTAATGTCCTAGGAACTTTCTAGTGGGAATAACCTTCTCAAAATAATCCTTCTTACAATTATTGATTTCACACTACATCTACTACATGGGCCTTATTTAATAGAGATGACCTCAATACATAGAAACTTTTATATCTACTTAAGGGGGCTAGAGTAGGATTCTAATATGCCCTCCCCCTTATAAAGTAGCATTGTCCTCAAGGCTGGAGATGAAGAAATTTCTAAAGGATGTATGTTGGTTCCCATGTCGCATCCTCGAGTTGTGTATGCTTCCAATATATCAAGATCTCTTGTATGGTACTCTAGTGGAGATGATACTCTATTTTGTTGAGCATGGACCTTGTTCATCCAATTCTAGAAGGATAGTTTGAATACAACAATTATATCAAACCACTTTCTTTAAGTAGCAGACATGAAAGATTGGATGAATTTTAGAGTGGCTGGGAAGCTCCAATTTGTAAGCCACTAGCCCAATAGATTTTAGGACCTTCTAGGGGCCATAAATATTGGGGAAAATATTATAGCGGTGTTTGTATTTGAGTGAGTTATGCTTATAAGGCTACATACGGAGGAACCCATGATCCCCTTTTTCAAAATGGTGTTTGGGACAATGTTGAGTAGCATGTTGCTTCATTCAATTTTGAGCCACAGTCAGATTATCCTTGAGCATGTGGAGAATGTTGGCTTGAGTTTTTATGGTTTTGACTACCTCATGTACCTTAGAGACACTTGCTAAGTAGGATAGTATTGATAGGGGATTTTGGCCATTGACAACCTCAAAGGGAGTCATTCGAGCGACAATGATAAGTCATATCATACCAATATTATGCAAGAGGTAGCCACTAGACCCATTTGGATTGTCTCTTTGAAGTAAAGAACTAGAAATACACTTCAAAAAATTAAATTGTTAATAGCCTCAATCTGACCATCAATTTGGGGGTGATATGCTGGGTTGAGATTCAATTGAGTGCTTTGGAGCTGAAACGACTCTTTCCATAAATTGCTAGTGAAGGTGGTGTAATGTCCCCATTTTGGGACATTATAACATTACAACATTTCAGAGTATTATGCCTACCTGAGTAGCCAAATAGGGGTGACAGAGAGTTCAGGAGATATTCAGGGGTTTATTTGGGCCCGACTTGCTTTGATCATCATCAGGATCCATTCTTCATAGCTGGGCTTTGGTTTCGTTGCATTCCGACGATTTCCATAATTTTGAGTTATTATGGGTCATATCTTAATTAAATTCACTAAGGACATAATGGGCATATTACTTGGAGAAATATCTTAGTGTAATAGCTCATCGGAATCGGGAGGAAGAGCACTACAGGATAAGATGATGAGAAGTGACTTTCAGCGACGGAGAAACCATCAGGATGGATAAATCACTTTTTAGAGGTAAAATGGTTAATTAATTAAGTGATTTAATCAAGGAATAATAAAATGAAGTAAAAGTCACTTGGAGGGAAAAGCTCAACAATGAATTAGGGTTTCAGGAAGCTATAAAGGAAGGTTAAAGCAACCAAATTCATTATGCATTGTTATGATTTGATGTTGAGAGTTCCCAGAGGAGGAGGAGAGACGACCTTACTGTTTTGTGGATTTATGGAGGAAACCACCACCCTTGATCGGTTTTGGTGTTGAGAGACACACCCTAGCCCATCGGATATACCATCCAGGTATTTCATCGTACTTTTCAGGAGTATCCATTGCAGAGTGCGTAGCTCATCTAGTGAGGGCGCAAGTCAATTTGAGGGTTTGGAGAGCTGCACGAGATTCGTATCCAGATTGCAGTTTCCCTCCAACCCATTTGAGATCCAGCCAGGGCACTTCTATTGAGCCATCTATCATCGAATTCTGACAGTGTAATATTGCAGATCGACTCATTCAGCCATTTAGGGTGCAACTCTTTCGGACAGACATTTGGTGTTGCATGCAGAGTATCAGAGCAGATCCGGATAAATCCTTTTGACCCATTTCCTTATTTGGCAAGATGATTGTTTTGAGCCATATAGCAGCAGACTTCATTGGTGGAATCCTTTGGGGTGCATCCAGTGCTCCAAGAGGTGCGCAAACCCCCTAGGGGTCAAGATCCAGTGCCTCAGAGACCAAATTGGAGATCCGACACTCACCCATTTCAGTCTAGAGGCTAGGGTGCTTCTTTTGGAGTAGTTTCCAGCATATTTCGACGGTCTGAACTTCCGCACAAGTTTTCCAGCTGGTAGCGGTTACCATACTTTGCTGAAAATCACATATTTTCGTCGATCTATCCGTGCATGCATCAGATATGCTATCATCTTCTGATCACGGGTATTTTTATGTTATTTGATTGTATTCCAATACTGATCCAAGAGATCTGGCTGATGTTTATATTCTATATCTCTAGTAGGCTATTGTATTTCCTTGCTTGAACCGTATAATACAAGATATTGAGCAGTTGATGTTCTTTACTTCTGCATGCATCCTTTATATGTTGTTTAAACCATAAATATGCAACCTGCACATGCAATAACCAACATGCACATGAAATAACCCACATGCGCCTGCAATAACCATCAAGATCTCAAACATACAACTGAAACGCATCCAGAAACCCCCAGTGTATCAAATCTGCAAGACATAATAATAGATCAATAGCAAATATCTTGATCAGCGGGATCAGGGATATTTCAATGGTATCAGAGCTTTAGTCCTGCCAGCCTATGACTAAAGTCGATGAGTTCAATGTGTGACCCAGAAGGCAGAGAGGATGCTAGGAGACAGATATGAGCGACTAGAGGGCAGTGGTAAGGCCCCCATGGAACTAGAGGTAGCCTTCATGTAGGTTATCAGTGATATGTTAGCTAGTCAATGGACCATGTCTCAGTCCTTGGCTCAAGTGGCTGATAGATTGGCTATGGTGGGCATTCTGTGCACACAAGCCCCACATGCAGCACAGGGGAACTCGGGGGCAAGCAGTAGACCCCAGACACCTACTCACACATACACATCTTCCAGTAGGATTCCTAGACCATGGTTCCCTAGTTTTTAGAGGGCACCACCACCAGCAACACAACAGTCGTTAGCACATAGGCTGCCCACTCAGGCGGAAGAATTTGCAAAGTACAAGAGGGAGTATGCAGCGTTGGGTCCTGACTTTCATCATGACATGACACTGGTCGAGTACTGTGGACTTAGGGGCATGGACCATCCC
>SNQJ01S0053602.1:138296-160132 GCA_010110895.2 Picea sitchensis
CAATCAATGACAACTTGAGTCCTTTTTAAAACCTAAAGAATGGTGATCTAGCTGGGAAATATTTGGCACACTGAAACAAGCTAAAGAATGTAAGAAATTAAATAAAAATGGTTACCTGCCTTAGGAGATTCAGAACCCCCTCAGTGCCTATCCAACCGTAGAACCATTATCCCATAATGAGTTGGGGTTATAAGGGGTAGCATAATAAAAGCATGCAGGATTAAAGTTTATATCATGTGAGCGCAAGAGTCTCGTCTCTTCACATTAATGTTCAAATGTTTGAAGGGAATGGTCGGGATTAAGTGCCATGTTATAGATTATGGGTCCATTGGTACTCACCATATGATGAATTACCATCATCAAACATGTCATTGTATAATGAATTAATTAAGGGATTAATTGGTGAGTTGATACACCATTAACCATAATGTCCCCCTCCTTTTGGTTTGAGCCTACATTTTCCCATCGATCTGTTTTTGTTTTATTCTCGCAAAACATGATAATATTTTGTGTCAGATAAGAAGCCTCCTATTTGTCTACTTTGATCCAGGATTGAGGCTAGAGGGTTGTCTATGGTCATTGAATTTTTGACCAAATAGTTGATAATATTCCTAGAGTCTCCTATCACTTTGATTGATTGCACGCTATGCCTTTGACAATTTTGAGTCTTTGTCATAATGAATATGCCTCTGCTTTGTTATTTAAAGTGATACCTAGTCCCTAAGCAAAACAAGATTCAATTGTCCCTACAGGGTTGATGATGACCCCCCTCCCCCCCACACCTTCCACCCTAGACCTTCCTAATCTTTTAAGTCATCAAGATTATGGTGATTTAGGACTCTTTCTCTTAAATCATTTCAAGCATAGAAATAAAATTCTAAAGCAAATCAAGTAATTCCTTACATTTTTTTAAATATCCGATCAACCAATACTGTTCTTAGTGGACATTAATAACCACCACCATCATCAACATAATATTAACTTTAGCTAAATATTAAATTGATTTATAAGTTTTTTTTGTTCGAGGGATAAGAGATTTCCTTTATATAAAAATTTGATTGTTTAGTTTATAGAGATGTACATATCCTACTCCCCTCCAAATTCAAACATATAACATACCAAAAAAAAAAAACATATATTCTTAATTGTTATACCTACTCATAAAATTAATTTCACTAATTTTATTTTCATAGGATAAACATGGATTAATAAACTTAAAACTTTAAGATTCATTTTCACATTCACAGTCACATGGTCCATAATAATTATTGGGCCTTCCTTTGATTCTACTTTAAGATACATTTTAAGATGAAGGTTCATATTCACATGGTTAATAGTAATTATGGGGCCTTCATTTGATTCCAAGGTTTGAATTGAGTGATAGTATAAATTTCGTGTAGTAGAAGAGCGTACACGATCAAAATATTTCTATTCTCTTAGTAGGTGATAACCGCCATGGAAGAAACATGAAGTTGGCCCCATTGGCCCCACACTACACTAAACCACCTCTCTCACTGCTAGTCTAGAAACTTCCTCACCTGGTGGGAACTGCAGACTTTGGCTCACACTATCCGATCACCTTTCATGCATCCCACTCTTGGGTTTTTTTCATTTGTTGTAGTATCCCTCCCAACATACTTTACTACTCAACTTCTTTCGTTCCATTAGACTGATCTCTCTGACCTTTACTTACACCATCAACTTTCCACTCTACCACACTCTGTCACTTTACTTAGAGGAATTATCCATTCTCGAGTTTCACAATGATGGAGAGAGATGTCAGTGCACTTATGGGCGCAGCTGACGAGGTCCTCTGGAAAAACTTGAAAAACTAGAAAAACTTGCACATACCTCCCCCTACCGGACTGGGCCCTCTCTACATCGTTGCTCCTCCATCAATCTCTCAACCCCCACACTGACCCCACCTCCCTACCTACCATGCGTCCCAATTTATTCTCTTAACTATCTTTGCACTCACCCTTCCTCCACGGTTCTCCCGTCCCTTTAGACATCCATCATGACTTCTGCACAATGATCCACAAATGCCTTCTCCCCTTTTACTCTCCCTGGCACACTTCTGGATGACCAACCTGTCTCCCCTACCCACTGTAGGGATACAAATCCCTTTGTATAGTTGAGAGCTTCTCGTTTTCCCTTGCACAAATGTTCGACTGGTGCCACTCCTAATGACGATTTAAAATCACAGAACACACCTTGGAGCTAAAAAAAAACAAAGAGAAAAATGGCTCTAGGGAATGATATTGGTCTAGAGGAATCAGTCTCTCTAAGACTCTGTGCATTAGTGGGAAGGATCTCTTACAAACACCTATGTCGATCTGACCTCGCATCGTGGGTGCAAACAACTTGGCTTCCATTGATGGGCTATGCCCCAAAGATCTCCCATCTAACCTAAGGTTGGCTCTCCTTTCAGTTTAAAACACCAGAGGACTCTACTTCCATTTTGGAGCGACTTTGGACCTTGGAAAGAGGCAGCCTTATGCTCAAGCACTGACGGACCAACTTCGACCCCTCACAGGACTACTTTCGACTGAGGCATTTCTGGGTTCTCCTCCCTAGACTACCACTACATTTATGGAACCAAAAATCTCTTGATTCCATCAGTAATACATTGGGTCACTACATCTGTGTGGACCCTCTATCACTTGCTGGCTCAAAAAAGAAAATGGAAAAAGTCATGGTGGAGATTGATATACACGACAGACTGTTAGAGACCACTGACATTGAATGGAGAGGAAAACTCATCTGACATAACTTGGACTACCTTGGCATCCCCTTCAGGTGCACACTCTGCAGAAAAATGGGCCACCTCAGATACGCCTTCTCGGGTCACTTAGAAGAGGAACATACGTAGGAAATTATGCTTGACCTATCCCTCAATATGGACTCCCCAAATGTAAACACAGAACCATCCTATCTGAATCTGCCGGAATCTGAAGAATCAATCGACTCAGAATCAGTCACCGGTAGTATGAAAACCATTTTCCCCTCTCTTTTCACCTCACTAAACTCCTGGGAAAAGATCTTTTGGACTCTGCAACTATTTGGATATCGGGTGCTACCTCTCCTCGGCCTGACCCCATACAACCTATACATTCTCTAGTTTCTCCCCCCTTACATCACTCCACCTATTTTCCATTTGATATCCCAACCCATACTGTGAAATCTCCCCCTTACACAACTAGCACATCTCCCACCCAACTGATTCCTCCACTAGCCACACTTTCTGCACCTGTATCTTCCAGTTCGATTCCTCCACTAGCCATATTGTCTACACCTGTATCCTCCAGCCTAATTCCTCCAATAGCCACACATTCTACACTTGTATCCTCTAGCACAACCCCCCCAACTTTTGTGCCCCTGCCTACTGTCATAAATTGGGCCTCCACCACAAGGGTTAATCCTCTAGTCATGATCTCCATTTCACCTTTCAAGTCTGAGATACATGATTTTGAGCCTCCTGAACAGGACTCGAATCACTACTTGTCGGGCACCAGTGTAAATCAGCCAGGGGACAACACACTTATCGATATGATGGACTCTCTCCTCCCGTCCTACAAATAAGTCATCACTCCTTATCCCTTACCCACTTACTTGGAGAATTCGGTCCACAAGACACCTTATGCAGAGGGGATCTCAAGACTTTCGACAACTTCAGAATCGGTTCAGGAAAGAGCACACACTAGGTCAAGAGGAACTAGATATGAACACTCGTCGATCAAAACAAGAAGTGCCCGACGCAAAGAGGGGCATACCATACCTTCCTCCACTGATTATTCTTCTCAACTCACTGATATTGGGGCGCTTAGAGGCATGAAATACCTAGCACAATCCAAATAATGATCCTACTCTCCGTCAATATCAAAGGGGTGCCCCCCCCTTAAATCCTCTTCTTTCAGAAGACTACTCTCTCAGTCTTCCTCTGACATTATATTCTATAGGAAACCTTGGTTTATGGACATAAAGCCATACTTTTCCTTAACAAGTCCCGACCAGACTGGATTACTTGCTCAATAAACTCATTGGGTAACTTTGGTGGATTAGCTGCCACGTGGGACCCTTCCAAATTTGACTTAGCTCCCTTCCTGAGCTGTGGAGGCATTATTCTCTCCAGATCCAGACGATGGAACAACCAATAGATTAACATTCTCAACACCTATGGCCCTTGTGTTCACAGGAATTTTTTTGGGACAAAGTGGAGTCCAATGGCCTCCTCTATATTACAAATTTGATCATCGCCAGTGAATTAAAATTCACTAGCAACTCGAGCGAAGTTTGGGGTACCTCTGCCGCCCAGGACACATTGGCTGATTATTTTAACACTCTTTTCATGGCACACAATTTGAGTGACTTCCATCCGGAAGTCCTGGCACCAACCCGACGCAATGGAAAAGAGGGATTGGCATCCATCTCCAAGCGTCTTGATCGATTCTTTATCTCAAAAAGTCTTGTTAGAGTTGACGATAGGATCAGATCCTAGGTGGACTTACCTTTTTTGTCAGACCACGCCCTGATTTTTTTGCAATTTGGCTCACTTGCTGTGCATTTTTCTCTTCCTTTCAAACTTAATTCCTATTGGCTCGTCGAGGAAGGATTTAATGCAATTGTTAATGTTGTTTGGAAAGACCCCATATTCCTGAGAGACACAATAATACAACAACACTTCATTTGGAAGCTAGAACAACTAAAATTCCACATTAAAATTTGGGCCACTCAACACAGGTGACACACTCATCACCGATTACAGGTGTTGGAGAAAAGCACTAAAGATCTACAACTTTTCGATCCTCTGGATGAGCACGCTGGGATTAGGCATCAACATTTAAATCTATTAGAATATGAGAGGAATAAAATATTAATTGTTGATGAAGCTCTTTGGAGGAAACAATTTAGAGAAATGTGGATATAGCGCATAGACCTTAATAACAAATTCTTCCATCCATACACAATCTCTTCTAGGAACAAAAAACATATTTGGTATATCTTGGATGAATTAGGCACAAAACACAGTGGACAACAAGCAATTAAGGTTGCAACTACTCGATTTTTAAAATCTTTCTACGAGGAAAAGCCACAAACCACTCTACAGGACCATGTAGCTGTGGCTCAACTCTTCCCTCACTAGGTCACTTTAGAGGAATCCACGTCCCTGGACAGTCCCTGCACTCTTCAGGAGGTTCTAGCTGCTTTAAAATCTGTCTCAACTGATAAAATCTTGGGCCCTGACGGCTGGACCATTGACTTCTATCTGCATTTTTTTGATTTGGTGGATAGAGCTCCTAGAACTTGTGGAAGACTCCAGACTACACAGTAAGGTTTATGGGGCAATAAACTCTACTTTTTTTACTCTTATCCCAAAATCAAATCACCCGAGTACCTTCGGTGACTATAGATCGATCACACTCTATAATCTTTGCTACAAGATCATTTCAAAGATCATTGCAACCATAATCAAAACCATCCTCTCATGATCATTGTCATCCGAACAACTAGGCTTTTTAAAGGGATGACAAATCCTTGATGTTGTTGGCTCCGCTCAAGAATTCTTACACAACATTAATCATAAAAAATCTCATGCTCTCATCCTCAAGCTCGATCTATAAAAAACCCTTTGAATGTATAGATAGGGACTTCCTCGGATTGGTTTTAATCCAGTTTGGATTCATCCAAAACACTCTAAAATGGATAATGAGTTGCGTCACCAGTGAAAATTTTGCAGTGATCGTAAACGGCGAACCCTCCACCTTCTTCCACAGTGGAAAAGGCCTTCGGCAGGGCTTTCGTTTATCTCCACTCTTATTCATCTTGGCCATGGAAGGCTTAAAACTCCTTCTCAAAAACATCCAAGCTGAAGGTAGGATTACAGGGATTAAAGTTTCAAGGTTAGTAAAAATCCTGCACCTCCTATTTGTTGACAATGTCCCCATAATGACCAATGTCAGTTTGCCCGAATGGAGGGAAATCTCTAGAATATTAAAGATATTTTGCTCTGCTACGGTATTTCAAATCAACTGGACAAAGTATACCTTCCATTTTGCCAACATACAAGAACAAAACTTGGAACAATTGAAGGTCATCTTCCCACATACCTTCATCCACCTCTCACTTGGTTTCAAATATCTTGGATATTTCATTAAAGCTGACCATTACAAGGCTTTAGACTGGGACTGGCTAGTCTCAAAGGTGTAACAGATGGTTCTCCATTAGAGGCCACTACACTCTCTTAAAATCAACACTCGAAGGTCAATCGATTTACTAGATGGCACATACAGCCATTCCCACATCGGTTCTGGAAAAACTCATAAAACTTACATACAACTTCCTCTAATCGGACAGTAAGGACCATCCCAAATTACACCTCTGTAATTGGGAAACGCTGCCAAAACCGAAATTAAAATGTGGTTGGGGGATAAGAAATATCTTCAAATTCAACCAAGCTTTGGCTACCAATTCCCTCTAGCGCGCCTTGACTTCAAGTAGCATCTGAAGTGTTTTCATCAACAAAAAATACTTACCATATATTTTCCTCGCTTCCTGGCTTCGATTTGGATCCCCACACACAAGAAATGCATCTCGGACCTGGAGGAATCTTTCAAATTCGACTCATTAGATCAGAAGCTGGCTCTGTTGGAAGCCGGTCTCCGACCACTCTATCATCATTGGCAGGGATCGCATACTTGGACTCAACCAAGCCTCCATCCTCTCTCCACAACTAATTTTACTTTTAAACTCAAAAAATATCTGCTATTTTTTTCAAGCCCGACTTATCAATGATCTCGGGACCCCGAAAACAGGCTGGAAATCCTATAGTGATCTCGATCTACCATCTCATATGACAAAAAAGTGGGTAAATTTTTTCCTGGAGCTTACTCGTGCAGACATATTTTCATGACACGGAGGATCAAATGATGTGGGCAGGAGGGGACAATTCAGGCTAGTTATCGGTCAAAAACTTATACACTGCCATTGCTAACAAAGCCTGGAAAAACAACATCTGTGTCTGGCGTAAACATCTCTGAAAATGGAAATTACCTGTTAAGATTAAGCTATTTACCTGGCTTACAGTTGAAAACAAGATCCCCACTTGGGATAACCTAAAAAAAAGGTTGGACTGGCCCCAATATCTGCTAGCTTTGCTACAGGGATGAAGAGACAGTCCGCAATCTCTTTACTCAGTGCCATTTCACCTGCCTTGTCTGGGACATGATCACATTGGACAACCACTTAAACATTGTCTGGATTGGGACCTCCATATCCACTTTCTTCGATCATTGGACATCTCTTTACTCAGTGCCATTTCACATGCCTTGTCTGGGACATGATCACATTGGACAACCACTTAAACATTGTCTAGATTGGGACCTCCATATCCACTTTCTTCGATCATTGGACATATACTGAATTTTTTTACAAAATACTTTCTCCACTGGTCAATTGGAATATTTGGATGGCTAAAAACTTTAAAATCTTTGAAAGTAAGCCTCCCTCTTTTAGTGTTGTTGATTTTAAATCTCTTGGTCTGTTTCAAAACTGGAAAGACATCCACCCAGATATTGTGAAAAAAAAGATATTAGTCAGCCCCTTTATCTTAAAGGATATTCTTACGAGATGGTTCGACGGTGCAACACTACACAGTGTAACTTTGAGTGGCACAGGTGGATTGATCAAAATCAATAATAACTCTATTTACATATGGACTCTTTGCTGCAGCGCAGGCACCAACACAAGGGCAGAACTATTAGGTGCCTGGGCTACACTTCTCTTAGCCTCCAAACTAAACATCAAAAACCTTCATTTGATCAAAGACTCTAGAGTTATCATTGATTGGTTGAATCACCAAGGCAAGCTACAAACTATCACTCTCTTGGCCTGGAAAGATAGAATCAGATTTCTAAAATGCCACTTCAAGAAACTTTCTCTCTCACATTCCTCCCAAAAGTTCAATAGGGAAGCGAACATGCTTTCAAAGACAACATTACAGAGAAAAGTGAATGTGCTCACATACAACCATTGGTTAGATGGTCATGAAGGCCTCACTCTTGATTTCAAAATATTTTAGGATCGGATGCTACAATTTTGTCGGCAGATTTCAGTATATTCTCAAAATATTGTCTTAAGCTTCACAACAACAAACTCTTGTATTTTCTGCATAATTCCATTATTTCTCATTTATTAAGACTTGTAATAGATTTTGGATTTTTTTTGTTTTGTTTTTTATAGTATTGATCTCTCACCATCTATTTAGCTAATAGACCATTTGTAGGCGATTAATATTCTGGCTAATGATTTCTAGTGATGTATCTCTTGATGTTTTTTTTGTCTTTATAGTATTGATCTCTCACCATCTATTTAGCTAATAGACCATTTGTAGGCGATTAATATTCTGGCTAATGATTTCTAGTGATGTATCTCTTGATGTAAGAACATATTATATTTCAAATATAATTGAGTAATTTTTTTCTGGAAAAAAATGTATTTCAATTTAAAAAAGTTCATACACTGCCAAAATATGTTCAAGTTGCTCTTCATGTCAATGCATATATCAAGTGAAATAATGTGTAAAATGACTTTTGAATTTCTCGGAGAGCCTTGAAATGTGGTCTCTCATTTTAATGTAAATTTAAATTAGTTATAATTTAAAATTAAAATATGTTCAAGTTGCTTTCCTATATGTCATTGTATATCACTTTTTTTTTTCCACGTTGGAGATTCCGCGCTGGAAACCCACCCCAGATATTTCCCCACATAGTGGCTGATATGGGAGTGATAAAGCTTCGCAGCCCCAAGGGACACAGGTTTCGAACTCGTGACCTCTCCCCAAACTAGAAGAGTGTGTGCACGTCTTAACCAATTGTGCTATCCCATGGGACCTATGTCATTGTATATCACTTGTATATCACTATAATCATTATGATATGCAAAATGATTATTGGGATTTTTTGTTTTAATATAAATCTTAAAAATTAAAATGTCTCAAATTGCATTGTGTATAGGTCAATGTATATCACTACAGTCATTATTATGATGTGTAAAATGACTTCTAAATTTTTTGATAAACGTGAGAAGTGGTCATTTTTCTATCTACCTTTAATATGAATCTTAAAATTCAACAAATATCTTTTATGTCATTTTATATATCCATGCAATTGTTATAATATGTCTCTGTATATATTACAATCATTATGATTTATAAAATGATTAAAATTCAACAAATATTTTATATGTCATTTTATATATCCATGCAATTATTATGATATGTCTCTGTATATATTACAATCATTATGATTTATAAAATGATTGTTGGACTCTTTATGATTTGTACACTGATTTTTGGAATGCTTGAAATGTGTTAAATTTTATGTGTTTTTAATATAATGAAAGTGAAATAATTAATGTAGAATTTGCTTATCGATTAATTAAATTGTTTATTTTTGTTTATATGGGTTGAAATCCATTATTAAAAAATCTTTGAATCTTGTTTTATTTTCTTTTTGTTTTGGTTGAAATTTATTAAACAATTGCTTTTTTGAATTTTATTGATTTGTTGTCTAAATTATACTTGTGATGATTTAGATTGTAATTTTGAGTTGAAGAAGTCGTAATTTTGTGATTTTTGTCATTTCAATGACTAAAATCATACCATAAAAGATGTTGAAAATGTAACGATTTAGTTAATAATTAGCCCACAACACTAGTTTATGAGGATGTCATCTCATTCAATGCATTAATATTTAGGGTTATGGATTTTAAATTTCAAGGACATGAGTTTGTAAGTTAGGAGCATAATTGTCAAATTATTGTCAATATATTTCGAATTTTAGTTGTCCACTTTTTGAATGAATTATTTATATAGATTATCAACATATTAGTGAAATTGTCTTGCAAAAAAATTGTTTATATTTTTATTATAAAAATTATATAAAACATGAATGTAATTGTCAATTTGTAAATGTAAAGGGAATAATAAATTTTCAAATTGGAACTTTTCTCAAAGTAATGAGTTGTTTGTACACTTAGTATGGGATTTGTGTACGAGATCTCTACGATGTACTTAGTTCTATGTGCATTTAGCATGGGATTTGGAACTCATTTATGCATTCACTGTGTGATTAATCACAATGTTTATACAACTATCATCATTTAATGAACTGATCTTCATAATATTTTAGTAGAGAAAACTTGGCATACATTGCCTACACAAAGTTCCCCACATAATGATGGGTTAACCACACCCTTCCCATTATTCATTGTGTGTTTACCACCCAACCTTGGTGGTCAATGATGGTTTCATGGTTGTAAAATTTGTTTTTCTGATATCATTGAAATTATTAACTTTAAAGTACATCTAGAGTGCGCTAAACCATTCATCAAGTGTCTTACAATTGATCTTTAATTTTAACATCAAATATTATGATCATTCTTCACCTTGAAGGGATTTTTATCACAAAGCGAGCTTTATTCACACTAAGTAGATAATCTAGGCAAAGTATAAGACATGATTATGTGAAAGAGTTCTACAAATTGATTGCCAATTTCCTCACACTATTTTTGAAGGACTTCGTTGATTGTTTATTGCATATTACTTGCACTAGGTATGACAAAGCTAATGGAGATGGTGTTACTCATAATTGCAAATTATAATGAGTCTGTCAAACAACTAGGAGGGGGAAATGGATTGAACCTATGCTTTTGATAGTTAGATATAGCCTAAACATTTATTGACACTACAAGGAAAACACTACCTAACAAAGTTTCTTGCAAATGTTTTTAATGTTTGTAACATCCCGCTCTTGCGCGCACTGAGCGAACTTATTCTTTGAGGACACTTGCTTGCAAGTGATCCGGATTATTATACTATTGGCCGTTTGATTATGATTATGAGGAATTATGTATATGATGATATGTTATTTTGTGTGTTTCCATAGACATGTGCTATTGACTGGGTTTTCCTGAGTGTGCAGGACTTTGGACCTCGAGGATGCAGAGGCATCGATGAAACCCCTTGGACTCCAGATCGAGTCAGGGAGTGGACTATTGAGATTTGATTGTTGTTGATATGACATATATACATCTGATTAGATGTTATGATGATTGCTTATTATTGCTGACATGATTTGTTGATGATGCAGGTTGACGATAGCTTGTCGACCAAACTCACATGTGGAGTAGAGGGGTCACGCACCACAACTAGAGACTTTGAGGGAGAGGTGTGGACAACAACCCTACCACAACCTACTAGCAATCTCCTCATGGATTTAACTGCAGGTTAACGATTACCAAGTTCGAGAATACCTATGATTCCACGAGGGCAGACTGCGACAATTGCTCACGATGATTCTAAGGGGTGCACAATAAGGCAGGGGCCTTATTCCTTAGAGGCCCTTAGTCTCCCACAAGATCACCTAGCGTAGTATTGAATCTAGAGGTTTTTGATGTCTACCAAGTTAGTCAAGAGGTGAGTGGCACCCTTGGAGCATGTAGTGCGTCCTGAAGGGCACGTCGTGCAAGGAAAACGGAAAGAGGCGAGTGACACCCTTGGAGCACGTAGTGCGTCCTGAAGGGCACGTCGCGAAAGGAAAACAAAAAAAGGCGAGTGGCACCCTTGGAGCACCTAGTGCGTCCTGAAGGGAATGTTGCGATTTCAATGGGTAAGTGAATAAACCTAGTCGGCCTTAAAATGAATGATGTGATAAGTAAGATTTAAGAACAATTTCCCTAATAAAAATGTCGCCCAATCGAGTGAAATTAAAATCTAGGTCTAAGTAACACATGTGGTAAAAAAAAGATTTAATCATAATTAAACATGTAATGAGGAGGGGATAAGAAATTCAATTAAATTATTAAAATCAAATTTTAATGGGGGATTAAAATTTTAAAAGGGAAATGATTGTTTTTTTTCTACATATGCTAATTAAAATTTACTAATTAAAAATAAAAAGGGGTAAAAGGTGGTTTTTCTACACTTGTTAATTTGAGTTTTAGTTAAAAAGGTAAAAGAGGGAAACTTAAAAAAATAGGAAACTAAGGGAAAAAGGGGAAACATAAAGAAAAAGGAAAACGTAAGGAAAAAGATGAATGTCTGATATAGTAAGGAAAATTTCCTTTAAGAACTTTCTAATTATGAACTCAACTAGAAATTTAGTAAAGGCGTAAGTCATTTAAAATGTGTAAGAGAATATTGGGACACCAAGGAGCGTTTTTAGGAATGTTTTTCGGTGGGTGAGAGAAATAGGAATAATTAAATAAATAATGAAATTAATTTCTAGTGCAACTAGGGGGATGGGTGACATGTGTACGGGGGAGGTTTTTTCTGATTAAATTAATAAAAAAGAAATTAAGTGAGAATTTGGGAAAGAAATCACTTAAAAAATCTATAAAAAGGATGGAGGAGGAGGGGTATGGATCTCATCTTTATGCGTAATGTTACACTACTGAATTTTTGTCTTAACTGAACTTATATTGTGGGAGTTGGGATACCCAGCTCGAGTAATGAGTGGTAGCTAGACCTTGCGAGGCAAGCTGGGTGCTAGTTGTTATCTGGTATAGTGTGCGTGGCTCCTTTGCGGCTCGGGGGGCTCAGGGGAAGAAGAGTACCCCTAGCATTGGCTGGGAGGTACCGGTGAGGTGACATCGGTCGATAAGCGGAAGAGGGTCGGAGCGCGCGGGACATAAACTACTAGAAATCGTGTTTGGCTAAGGTACGTCAGTTTAATTGTTACTTGCACTGAATTTAAATTTACTCATGTTATTTCTCTGTGCTCGTTTAATATTTCATTTCCATGTGTTGTCCTCCACCTGTTTTCCTACAATATTGTAATCCCCTTGCTTGTTGTTTTCTGAATGGATTTCCCTTGGCGAACCCAACTTCTGATTTCAGTAACTTATCTGTGTGGGTTTTATTGATTATTATGAAGAGATTGTGCTTTATCTTTCTGCCCTTATCCGTAGGTCATCAGTCCATGCCTGAGAAGTGGGCCAGGAGCCGAATCGATGGTCGTCACTTCGGTGTTTATAGACCTATAGATTCTATTTCCCTTCTTTTCTGTGCATGGATGATGAGAGAAGGATAATATTTTCCCGCTGTCTACCCTTACTTATCTCTGAGTTGATTGATTCATGGTCAAATGATTAGCCCTTGTTCGTTCTTGTGAACGAGTACCTCTGTGTTGTTTGCTTAAAATATGTAAACCCTTGCGTTTCCTTGTAAGCTTATCCCTGCATTTCTTGATTGATTGTCTCTGCATGTCCTTGAAGGTTCAACTCTGCGTTTTTGTTAAGGATGATACACAATAATTGTCTGCGTTTATTTACCACCTTTGGACTACGTTTTATTACCTTCATCTTCTCTGCGTTTTTCCTATATACTCACCGAATCATATAGTTATACACTTATCTTTTTACGCCGTGTTTGATCACATATTGATTGTGTTTATTTCTTTTTCTTTGCATTTTACATTGATGAACCGATTTACATCTTTAGTTACTCTGATACCTGGATGGCTTGCAACCAATTTCATTTAGATACAGTCCCATTATTCGTAGGCAACGAACTTAATTGAATGACAACACTAATATTTTCAACTCAGTAATACAAGGTATGTAATAGACTGTGGTATTAACATCTCTAGACTACGATTTGGCATTACTTACACAGAGATTTAGTAACTTTTAGACAATGAATCTTTATTGTAGAGACAACGATTTCTGGTGATATCTAGACCACGATTTTGGTATTACTTGCATAGAGATTTTTGTAACCTTTAGGTAGCATCCTTTCTATGCCATTGGAAATGGTTTTTTTTGTGTAAAGGGGTGCGTTTTTGGGGGCGTATTGACTGTGTAGTGGGTAACGTCCTTGCTGTTCATTTGGGGGTGTTCTATTGTGTAATTGGTGGTGTTTTAATGGCAACGAATTTAAAAATTGTATGGCAACATTTTGTTAACTAATTGTGACTACGATTGAATTTATTTATTTGATAGATAACAATTGTAGGACAACGTTTTCTTTTTAACTATTTGTGACTATGATTGAATTTATTTATTGACAGTTAATAATTGTATTACAACGTCCCTTTTTACTTATTGGCAACTCAACGATTTTCCAGTTTTTGCTCTGCGATTCCATGTACTAAAGGACAACAACATCTGTGATATCACCCTGTGATTATTTCATTTATTACCAGACAACATTCTCCTTAGTGCTTCTGTGATTTCATCCATATCATGACAGCTTTATCATTTATGTCTTAACAACGCTTTTACCTGTTTCATTGACTGCGAACTTACATGCTTTATTGAGTGCATTTCTTCATGATATACACAACGAATTTGGCTGGGAAACATCCATCTTTCTTGGCAATTAAATTTCTCTTTAATATGTATTTTTTAGACAACGATTTACATGCAACGAATTAGTAATGAGTAGCAAGTCCTTGATGGGTAGCGATTTACTGTGCTGACAACAATCCTTTATGACAACAATTCTATTGTTATATCCTGTTTCTATGTCATCAATTTGATTCTATATCCTGTTGTATTTACAGGGCAACGATTCATGCATTAATTAGACAACAGTGGTGTATATTAATGAACAACGTACTTGTTGACAAACGTAATAATTCACTTTTATATTTAGACAGTGTATATTTTGACATTGTATATTTATGTTTATATTAGACAGTGTATTTTAGACAAGCGTAATGTAAAGTGTATATTTATACAGAGAATTGTTAATGTTAATAGATAGTGTATATTAATGAACAACGTACTTGTTGAGAAGCATAATAGTTCACTTTTATATTTAGACAGTGTATATTTTAACATTGTATATTTATGTTTATATTAAATAGTGTATTTTACACAAGCGTAATGTAAAGTGTATATTTAGACAGAGAATTGTTAATGTTAATGAACAATGTATATTAGTGAACAACATACTTGTTGACAAGCGTAATAGTTCGCTTTTATATTTAGACAATGTATATTTTGACATTGTATATTTATGTTTATATTAGACAATGTATTTTTAGACAAGCATATTGTAAATTGTATATTTAGACAGAGAATTGTTAATGTTAATGGATAGTGTTTGTTAATGGACAACGTTTATTGTTGACAAGTGTTTTGATTTTGTTAAGTGCATATTAGTTCACCTTTATGATAACTTGTGATAATAGTAACCATTTTTTTAATAGTTCACATTCTTGGTCATAGTTGGGACACTTTTATGATAATGATAACATTTCTTATAGTTCACTCCTTCGCATTTAGACACCATGTTGAACGGATAATGGGTTATGGTTGGATGGCGAAGTTGTTTCATAGCTGGCACAATTTAATTTGAGTGATGTCACCTTGCTTCTTGTCGAGTGTTGCTTGGGTGCGTGGATACAATCTTCACGTATTTTAGTCAGTTTATTTGGTCTCCTAGCATGTCAGTTTCAGCTTGGGTTAAGGGTCCGGGTATGCTATGTTGCGCTAGGATTACTGTAACGCCTATCTCCTTGGGATGACACGATTCCTGATTAGGGTATCATTGCGCGCCCTGATGGATATATGCGAATGATAACCTAGCCGGAGTTTGTGCTTCCTTATGTGGGCATTCGTTCATTATAGTTGATGTTGGTGCTGGGTTGTAACGCCTTAATGAATATGGGTTACACGCCATGAGGTTTCTGGTTACGGGTCGTCGATGTCATTGTGTCGGGATGGTGGATGTTGTCCCTTAGCTTGTAGGCGTTGTCTTGTTTATGTCGGTTGGGTAGGCGTTTCTACCTGTCTTCATTTTTCACATGTTTCACCCAGTTGCTCGATGTGCTAGTGTGTTGAGTCGTTGTTGTTTGTTGCCTGATATGCGTGCGTGGTGTTCGTCGTCAGGTGGTGTGGTTTTACTGTTGTCTTCATTGCCTTCCTGCCTAAAACAAAAAAAAAAATTCACTTTTTGCTTCGCTTGTAGTTGTAACGATTGGGATTGTTTCATATGGTATCAGAGCGGGTTCGACTGCGACTTGGGATCACTACGACTTTAGTTGATGTGATATTTTATTGTAATGATGATAATTAAGTTGAATTGTATTCATATAGGTAATCATGGTTAGAGGACGTCGTGGAGGCAGTTGACGGGGTGCTAGGGGAGGAGGCGCGACACCCCCAGTAGCATCCATGCCTGAAGGGTCTAACCCCCAGGGAGACAAACAAGTTTTCGGGCAAGAGAAGATAGCGGTGGGTGATGTGGTTGGGATGATGAAGTCCTTTCAGCGAATGTTTGAGGCACTAATCAACCGTTTGGACAGAGATGAGGCCAGGGCATCGACACCCCCTGAGGGACCACCACGCGCTCCGGTCGGTACTGGTGGCATTCACTGCGAAATCGAGAAGGTCAAATTTCCTGAGTTCTTTGGTGCCCCGGATGACGC
This sequence comes from Picea sitchensis, assembly GCA_010110895.2. NCBI lineage: Eukaryota > Viridiplantae > Streptophyta > Pinopsida > Pinales > Pinaceae > Picea > Picea sitchensis. The sequence continues at coordinate 154,730 of SNQJ01S0053602.1, forward strand.
AGCTGCCAAGGCATGGTTGGAGAATATGGCGATGTTCTTTTCACTTCGCGACTATACCTCCAACATGAAGGTTCACATGGCAGTCTTTCAACTGAAGGGGAGGGCTCTTCTATGGTGGAATACGCTCATGCCACAATTGAACATGGTTGTTGAAGACGTGTCATGGGAACTGTTCAAGGAATGGTTCCGAGAGAGGTACCTATTAGAGGAATTCATTGAGCGTCATCTCAATGAGTTCAAATCCTTGCGATAGGGTGACCGTACGGTGCCCGAGTATTAGGCCCATTTTATGGAGTTTTTTCGGTATGCTCCACACCTTAATACCGAGAAACTTAAGGTCAACATGTTCTTGTTTGGCCTTAATGTCATCATTCGTGCAAAGGTTAGGATTCTGATACCGCAAACCTTGCATGATGTTGTTCATAAGGCCCTCATAGCGGAGGAAGATCTTATTAGCGGGGGTCAGAGCAAGACTCCAACGAGACCAGCAGGGCAGGTGTCATCTAGTGCGCACCAATATCAGACACCATCTAGACAAACACCAGGATATTGTGGCTTCCAGAGAGGATCCACTTTCACTACACCTCGGTGACCAACACCACAACAAAAAACTCCTTATCGAGGACCACAACATAAGTAGAAGTGTCGACCGCAGCAACAGTTTAGGTCTGTTCAGTAGAACAAACCTAGATTCTAGGTCGGTGGGTCGTCAGCTTCCACTTAGGGTACCAAGGGTACTGGACCGAAGAAGGGGTGTTGGACATGTGGGGAGCCACATTACTAGCGCGACTACCCCGTGGAGAGGACTAGAGCATCTGGATCAGCCAGAACCACTAACGTGGGAGATTTGGGCAAGGCCCATCAGATTCATGCAACGATGAATAACGACCAGGCAACACACCAGTTGATTATTCTTGAGACGTTAGGTATCGTCGCTGACCAGACCCTTGGTATTTTTATAGATATCGTTGCTACTGAGAGTTTCATTTCAGGTGCAACGCTAAAAAGAATTAAGGTAAAGGCAGTTGAACAAGATGAGTTAGATTTGTAGAGATGGCTTCGGGAGCCAAACATAAGGTTGGAGGGAAGGTTACGGGTTGTACCCTTCACCTGGGAGAGTTTGTCACCAGGGACAAATTGTATGTCATGATCTTGGGATCTTATAACGTCGTGATCGATATGGAATGGTTGGAATCGCATGAGGCGATACTCAACTATAAGATGAAATGATTGAGCTTGGTTGATGATGAGGGACAGAGACACATGATTGTAGGTCTGAACCAGGGAGTTTCCCTGAGGTTCATCTCTTCCTTGCAACTACGGAAGAGCATGTGAAAGGGATGTAAGCTTTATGCGACCCTTGAGTTAAACGAGAAGGGAGTAACGAAAGGTCTAGAACACCTTCCGGTGGTGGGAGAGTTCACAAATGTCTTCCCAGAGGAGTAACTGGGATGCTGCCGGAGAGGGAATTGGAATTTACCATAGACCTCAAACCGGGGAATGAACCAATAACGAGAACACCTTATCGGATGTAAACCCCGAAGTTATAGGAGTTGAGAATGCAACTGAAGGATTTGTTGGACTTGGGACTTATACGTCCAATATTGTCGTTGTGGGGTGTGCCTGTTATTTTCATACGAAAGAATAATGGGTCGNCGTCAATTGAAGAAGGAAACGATCAAGAATCAATATCTGTTGCCAAGGATTGATGATTTGTTTGATTAGATGAAGGGTTCAACATTGTTTTCAAAGATCGACTTGATATAAGGGTATCAACAGTTATGGATCAAGGAGGATGACGTCCCTAAGACCGCCTTTAAGTCGAGGTTTGGACATTACAAGTTTGCGGTTTTACCGTTTGGATTGACGAATGCCCCAGGGGTATTTATGAGTTTGATGAACAAGGTGTTCCACGAGTACTTGGACAAGTTTGTCCAAGTATTCATTGACGATATTTTGATTTACTCTCGGACAATGGAGGAGCATGACAAGCACTTGCGCTTGGTAATACAGTGTCTATGAGAGAACAAATTGTATGGGAAATTGTCTAAATGCTCGTTTTATCAATCGAAGATTCACTACTTAGGTCATGTCATCTCCGACGAAGGTATCATCATGGATGCAACAAAGGTCGAGGATATTATGGAATGGCCTTGCCGACGAATGTCTCGGAAGTGCATAGCTTCATGGGTTTAGTAGGATACTATCGACGGTTCGTCGAGGGATTTTCAAAGATAGCAAATCCGATCATGGAATTGCAGAATAAGAACAAGAAGTTTGTTTGGACCGAGAAATGCGGGGAAGCCTTTCGGAGGCTCAAGGAGATGTTGACAACAAAACCGATACTAAAGGTCCCTGACATGGACGCGAACTTCTTGGTATGCACTGACACATCCAAGGAAGGCTTAGGCGGAGTCTTGATGAAAGACGGTCGAGTGATCACTTACATCTCAAGGAAGTTGAGAAGGCATGAGAAGAACTATGCGACGCAAGATTTGGAGTTGTTAGCCATTGTATATGCCTTGAGAGATTGGAGACACTACCTTGTTGGACAAAAAATTGAACTAAAAACAGACCACTGTGGACTACAACACATCTTTATGCAAAGCGACCTGAACGCGCGACAACGATGTTGGTCAGAATTGCTTAGAGAGTACGACTTTGAGATTACTTACATAAAGGGAACAATGAATAGAGTGGCTGATGCGTTGAGTCAGAGACCGCACATATTTTCGGTGATGCCTCTTTACACAAATCTATGTGAAAAGATTCTAACTTTATAGTGTGACGACGACTGGTACAACTAGGTCAAGGATTTTATCAGACAAAACACCATGATGGTACCCAAATTTGAAGGGTTTACGTTGGATGACGATGGATTATTGAGATTTAAAAATCGAATTTACGTACCACCGAACGATTAGTTGAGGAGATTGATCCTAAATGAGGCTTACAGAGCAGTGTACATGGATCATCCTAGAGTCACGAGGATGAGGGCAGACCTTAAACCCTTATTCTTCTGGAAAGGAATGAAGGCAGACATATTCAACTACATGGCAAGATGTTTAGAATGTCAACAGGTAAAGGCTGAACATAGACATCCAACATGATTACTACATCCACACGCTATTTGAGAATAGAAATGGGAGGTTATTTCGATGTATTTCATTGTTGGATTGCCACTGATGGCAAGGAGACACGACTCAATTTTTGTGGTAGTCGACACTCTGATGAAGAGTGCTCATTTTATTCCTGTGCGTATGACGTATTAGGCACCTAACATAGATAGGGTTTTCATCAGTGATATTGTGAGGCTGCATGGCGTGCCTAAGAGGATTATATCCGATTGGGGATCGATGTTTACTGGACGATTTTGGACTATTTCCAAGAGGCCTTGGGAACCCAACTTAAATTTAGTACTACATATCACCCAGAGACAGATGGGCAAACCGAACGAACAAACCAAATCTTGGAAGGCATGTTGCACATGTACGTGATGGACCAACAAAAATGTTGGGAAGAATTCTTGCCACTAGTAGAATTCGCATATAACAATAGTTACCAAAGCACCATTAAGATGGCACCTTTCAAGTTTCTTTATGGGCGACTGTGTCAGACGCCTTTGAGTTGGTATCGACTTGAGGATAGGGTCCTGGTGGGACCAGAAGCGATCCAAGAAATGGAAGATCAAATGAAAACAATAAGAAAAAGGATCAAAGAAGTGCAGGATATGCAAAAGAGTTATGTCGATGCGCACTGTGTTGACCATAGTTACGAAGTTGGCGATCGAGTCTTCTTGCGGGTAAAACCGCATAAGATTTTGATCAAGTTTGGAAATGGTGATAAACTCTCTCCTAGGTTCATGGGACCTTTTGAGATTGTCAAAAGGAAGGGGCCCGTGGCCTATCGACTATCATTTTTTGATTCTTTGAGGCGTATGCACGATGTTTTTCACGTATATGTTTTGAGACATTATATTAGTGATCCTGCACATGTTATTGGCATGAGTTCCTTGCAGGTATCTGAAGAGGGTACGCTCACGACTGAGCTGATCTGCATCCTGGATCATGACTTTCGATAGCTACAACCTTGAATAGTAGATCAAGTCAAGGTCCAGTGGGACAACTATAGTCCGCACTGGACGACCTGGGAGGACGCATATGATATGCGCCAATAGTTTCCATTTTTTTTTGATAGATAGACTTATGATATTGTGATACACATTATTTTGGCACTTATATACTATGAAACTTCAAGATGAAGTTTAGACCAAGAGGGGGTGTATGTAACATCTCGCTCTTGCACGCACTGAGAGAACTTATTCTTTGAGGACACTTGCTTGCAAGTGATCTGGATTATTATACTATTGGCTGTTTGATTATGATTATGAGGCATTATGGATATGATGATATGTTATTTTGTGTGTTTACATAGACATGTGTTGTTGACTGGGTTCTCCTGAGTGTGCAGGACTTTGGACCTCTAGGATGCAAATGCATCGATGAAACCCCTTGGACTCTAGATCGAGTCAGAGAGTGGACTATTGGGGTTTGATTGTTGTTGATATGACATACATACATCTGATTAGATGTTATGATGATTGATTATTATTGCTGACATGATTTGTTGATGATGCAGGATGACGATATCTTGTTGAATAGACTCACATGTGGATTAGAGGGGTCATGCATGACAACCAAAGACTTTGAGGGATAGGTGTGGACAACAACCCTGCCACAATCTACTAGCACTCCCGTCGTGGCTCGAACTGTAGGTTAACGATTACCTAGTTTGAGAAGACCCACGATGCCGTGAGGGAAGACTGTGACAGTCGCTCAAAATGATTCTAAGGGGCACGAAATAAGGTAGGGACCTTATTCCTTAGAGCCCTTACTCTCCCACAAGATCACCTAGCAGAGTATTGACTCCAGGGGTTTTTGATGTCTACCAAGCCAGTCAAGAGGCGAGTGAAACCCTTGGAGCATGTAGTGTGTCATGAAAGGCACGTCGCGCAAAGAAAACGGAAAGAGGCGAGTGGCACCCTTGGAGCACGTAGTGCGTCCTGAAGGGCACGTCACACAAGGAAAACGTAAAAAGGTGAGTGGAACCCTTGGAGCACCTAGTCGGCCTTAAAACGAATGATATGATAAGTAAGATTTAAAAACAATTTCGCTAATAAAAATGTCGCCCAGTCGAGTGAAATTAAAATCTAGGTCTAAGTAACACATGTGGTAAAAAAAAATATTAATCATAATTAAACATGTAACAAGGAGGGGGTAGTCCCTGAGGTGTAGGACAGTAGGTGACAGAGTGTGTTGTTAAGCCACTCTGTGATGTTAAAGTCACTGGTTCGAAACCTGCGGGGACAAAAAATCCAACCATGTTAAGGGTTGGTGTGGCTCA
>SNQJ01S0053602.1:167345-178007 GCA_010110895.2 Picea sitchensis
CTTAAGTCCTAGGGAATATTTTATTAATATTTCTAAAAAAGTGTAAGCTATGGATAATTATTTATCCTAATTTCCTGAGGGATGGGGAATGAGTCCCCAAGTGGTTAAATCTATTTATGAAGGTGACAAGTGTCGAGTTTAAGGTATGCAATATATATTGTTGTCCATAGTGTATTTTGGGGATTTTTTCATTTATTTTGAGGGGAAGAAGGGGTCGAACCATCGAATAAAGGATGACTATTACATTATCTGCAAAGAAGAACTTGTAAGGGGTTTCTATATTGTAACCAGAGTTTCATTGTTGAAGAGGAAGGTTTTCAAGCCCATGAGAAATCTCTCCACGTGAGAGATTTTTTGTCAAAGAGGCGGGTTGTCAGGTCTGTGAGCTTTCTCTCCAGTTGAGAGTCTTGATGGGAATTGTTCCCTGGTGAGCTGGTCATTAGCTGCAGGGATTTGATGCTTCATGTACAACCTGTTACTGGAACCCTGGAAGAGAAGTGGGGAAGTCAAGGGACTATTGAGCAGAGAAGGGGCACACTTCCTTGGGTGTAACAGACACATGGGGAATGAGAGAGTGTAGTCTAGTTGTTGTAGTGGCACCTGAGACTGAACAATTATGTTGATTATCAAACCTTAGCCTGACATTAGGAACCCTTTTTCCACGGTGGAGTTAAGTCCCATCTCGGGGGTGACATGTTGCTGAAAGAATATGAGCAACATAGTCTATGGCTGGGAGGAACATCTGAGTTCTGCGCATAGTTGGTGACTTTTCATAAAAGATAAGTGTCTTTATGTTCTTGTCTCATTTACTGTGTGCTTATTTATCTATGTTTAATATGGGTTTAATTCTTGTATGTTGTTGCATATAAGTAATTGTTGTTATTCTATATTATGTTGCTTGCACATGTATGTGTGGTATTGATAACAATATTTGTAGTTGTTCACTAGTATGACAATTGTTGTTAGTTTTCCTATTATGCTAACGTTATGATATTGGTTATGAGTCTCTGAGACGAGGTTAGAATGACTATGCACGCAGGAAAATGCTTTGTGTGCATGATCTGAAAATACCAAATGAGTTATGATACCAACTTGATCCAAAAATATCAACAAACTTTGATATCAATTCAGCCCAAAAAATCCTTAGATGTAAATATTTCTTAAACACACATAATAATCCAACCAAATTCGAGAAAATGAAGATCGCTTGACTATTTGCAAAATATCATGTGAATGTCTTACTTGTCCATAAACTTCATTAATATTGATGAATAACTTGAAGAATAATGAGATAATACAACACAAAATAAAATAACTCAAATTACATATATGGATGACTTATAGTACTTCATCTTCAAGTCCTTTCTAGATAACAAGATTGTTCTTCACCATCTCAAAATACCAAATTACATTACAATATGGTGCATAAAAAGGCCAATTTTGAAGACACTTCGAAAATTTGTTGCTCAAATATAGAAACTGAGTTTACCATTGAAATCCTTGCGAAATTCTAAGACATTTGAGTATAAAGTCGGCAAAATTCTAAATAGGGGCCGAAAAATCCCTTTTTACACATATAATGAGACTCTATGTCTCATACATGACCAAATGAGATAATACTTTTACAAATAACCTCTTATCACAAAAAATACTACAAATTCATAATCCTTGTGGAAAAACGAATCAAACGAGTATAAAATTGACTACAATCAGACAAAATACCTTATGGCATGCAAAACGAGACAATGTGTTGGCACAAGGGTAGACCCAGGGTTCAACACTCAAGAGCGCACCAACAAAACCCTAACTACCGACCCTTTCGACAACACCTGTGAAGAAGATGAAATCTCACCCGAGGTAGACACAGGGGTGGTTACAGGGCTCAGATATCTGCAACCTTAGCTAGGACACTGCTCTGTGATTACAACACCTTAACAGAGCACTTAGCAGTTATAGTTCACAGTATTCACTTTGTAGAGAAAACCCTAATTATAGAGCAACACAGTATTCAACCATATCTAACATATAGACACACTTAGCATAAGGGAATAGATCATATCTAGCATTCACTCACATTATTAAGCACAAAGCATCAACATATCTATTCATCTATATCAAATCACTTAAGTGATTAAACACATAAACACATCAATACATCACACAAATCATAGAAACACAAGATATACGTCATTCACCCCCAGCCTAGGGCTACTTCCACCAACTCTTGTTCTTCTTTATTGTCTTCTACCAATCATCTACATGCACTGAGCCACAAAATCCTACTCCGCATAGGACGAGAGATTTGTGTGCACTCCGCTAGGCCCTCCTTCCTCGAGCTAGGTTACAACACAAAGCCTTTACATAGTCTCTTACAGTCAGTTGCACTTAGCTCTGCAAGTTCTCAACATAGCATGCATGAAGCATTTACAACTATTACTTGCACTTAACACTTAGCATCACACACTTTCCACTAGCACTTAGCATCACCCATTCGCCACTAGCTTACATCGCCTAGTTATCTATTTATACATTACAACAAAGGCCTAAACATGGGTAAACCCATGGACCAACATCCCCATATCCGTTACATAATCCCAAAACCCAAAAGGACCTAACAAGAGGCCGAGATCCCGTGATCTCCGCTTCAACTTGCGCTTCGCCTTCGACAGCCTATCGAAGTCCCAAAAGTAGGTCAAACATGACCAAGGACTCCAAGACTTGGTCAAGGTCCAACACAATGCCAAAAACATAGTGATCTCTTGCACACACTTCAAGAAAGTCCATACCTCCTTAGGATTCATGTCAGCATTGGAATGAATTCACCTTGGAATTTGTGAGAACTCAGGGTCCATGCCCATTAAATAGGCTCGGGCCTCCAAACTCCACACGAAAATAATGGAAACTTAATTACTGATTATAGCAGAATCTTCGCTAAACATGGGCCGATGGCATATTGGTTAATACCATATGGTAATATAGCGGAGGTCGTGGGTTCCATCCGCTTCTATGCCCATATATTAGTTTTTTATGGTTATATATAGTATATGTTATATAACCATATAATATATATATGGTATATACCATATTACATATGGTTAAAAAAATTCCAACCAGAATATGTGTCGAGCCCCCCATGAATTGGAATGGTCATATTATATCGCATATAGCCAAGGGCTAAGGGTTGGGGGCTTAGGCCCTCAACTCTTTAGCCACCCATATGAAACTTTAATCAATTTTAAATATAATATATGTTATAATATAGTTAAGAATCATACGGTGGCGTGTTGTTTGTGGTGGGTATTTTAAGGCTTTGGTGGCTATGGAGTTCATGGGGTTGAACCCTGTTGACTCCAAAAAATTTATACAATATATACCAATATTGGCCAATGAGGGGCTGCCACGTTCCATACTTTCATTGGTTATCCAATGCCACATGTCAAAGAACCATTGTTCCACTTGGAATACACCATGTGCTTAGTCAACTTCCAACTAATGTGCCACGTCACATGTTTATGTCATCCTATACCATGCTGACATCATCCTTTGAGTTTTCCCTATTTGACCTGAACTTTGAATGCTCATAACATTTGCATATGAACTCTGTTTGATGCGTCGTTTGCGCCAATGGAAAGTTGAAGACGAGATCTACACATTGATGTTGTTTTATCTATCATTTGAGATGGTCAAATTTTGAGCATTTATCGACCCCTGGGACCTACGTGAGCATTTTGGATCCTCCTATACCTCTGTGAGTTTTCCTTAGATCCTCCTGTATCACACCTCCCCACTGGATGAATTTTGGACCTCCAAAAGTATGTATGATTCAGAAATCAAGTGAGAATTATTTTTCCCCACTTGTATAGTATCATCCATCCATCCTTCTTGAATAACGAGCACCTGACTCATCACAATCATAATGAACACTGAAACAACATTGTTGACCAAGTTAACCATTCCCTTAAATTCACAAACTTTGACATTCATTGTTGCAGTAGCCAACCATATCCCACTGATTAGTAATAAACTAATCAATAAAACTGAATATACATATGTGAAAGAGAATGAATCATCAACATATTTTCCCTTCTTAATAGGAACAACATCAACAAAAGGACTTATTCTTCTTTCAACCGTAGGTTGTAAATCTGGATCCTGGATACTAGAATTAACTAGCATGTGCCCTGTAGTGAAAACTGTCAAATTAGTCTTCATTTGATGAGCTCTCACATTGAACTCAAACCCATCCTTGTAAATATGATACATGTTATGTCCCCTTTAGAAAATGGCCTTCCTATCATACAAGTATGGACTTCCCAAAACCATCCCGCAAATGTCGAGTGGAACCACGTTTAGCTCTACCTCATCAATGAAACTGGATGTGATCACAAACTGTAAATTGCACTTGTTAGTTACTTGTACATTAGCATTATCACAAATCCAACCCAAAGGATACGGTCTTGGATGAGGCTTAGTTTCCAATCCCAAATTCTGAACAACTTGCTCTAAAATAAGATTCACTTGTGATCCAATATCAACAAGTGTATCAATACTAGTGTGCTTTGAGATAACTCGTAATTGAAACATGTCATTTCTTTGCCTTCCATCAGGGATCAATTTAGACTTTACAGAAGAAGTACATGAACTAAAACTTGCAACATAAGATTTACCTTTGATGCCCATAACTATAAGCTTAGTTTTATCCTTAGAATCTTATCCAAGATACTGAACTATGGTCGTGGTTCTTCAACATCTCAAAATACCAAATTGCATTACAATATGGCGCATACAAATGACAATTTTGAATACACTCCGAAAATTCATTGCTCAAATGTAGAAACAGAGTTTACCAGTGAAATACTTGTGAAATTATGAGAAATTTGAATATAAAGTTGGCCAAATTTTGAATAGGGGCCGGAAAATCTCTTTTTATATGTATTACGAGACTATGTGTCTCATACATGACAAACTAAGATACGACTTTTAAAAATAACCTCTAATCACAAAACAAACTACAAATTCATAATCCTTGTGGAAAAATGAATTCAACGAGTATAAACTTGACTAACTTAGGACAAAATACCTTATGGCACGTAAAACAATATAATGCCAAAAACTTAGTAATCTCTTGCACACACTTCAAGATAGTTCGTACCTCCTCAGGATTCATGTCTGCAGTGGAATGAATGCACCTTAGAATGTGTGATACCTCAGGGTCCGTGCCCATTAAATAGGCTTGGGCCTCCAAACTCCACGCGAAAATAGTGGCAACTTAATTACTAATTATAGCGGAATCTCTGCTAAACATGTGTCGGTGGCATATTGGTTAAGACCATCCACTAATATAGTGGATGTTGTGGGTTCCATTCACTTCTATGCACATATATTAGTTTTTTATGGTTATATATAGTATATATATATATATAAGATAAGATAATATATGTTATAATATAGTTAATACTCATACAATGGTGTGTTGGTTGTGGTGGGTATGTTAAGGCTTTGGTGGCTATGGAGGTCATGGGGTCAACCCCCATTGAATCCAAAACATTTATAAAATATATACCAATATTGGCCAATGAGGGGCTCCCATGTGGAAACCTTTCATTGGTTATCCAATGCCACATGTTAACGAACCATTGGTCCACTTGGACTGCACCATATGCCTAGTCAACTACCAACTAATGTGCCACATCACCTGTACAATTGTGTTGTCATATGCCATGTCACCTATTGACATCATCCTATACCATGTTGATGTCATCCTTGATTTGACCTTTGACTTTGCCTTGTTTGACCTGAACTTTGACTGCACATAAATTTTGCATACGAACTCCATTTGACGCGTTGTTGGAAAGATGACAACGAGCTCTACGCATTGATTTCGTCTTCTCAATTATTTGAAATGGTCGAAGTTTTACCATTTATGGATCCCGTGGGACCTCTGTGAGCATTTTGGATCCTCCTGGACCTCTATGAGCATTCCTTAGATCCTCCTTGATCACACCTTCCCATTGGAGGGATTTTGAACCTCCAAAAGTCTGGATTGTTCAGAAATCAAGTGAGAATGATTTTTCCTCACTTGTCCAGTATCATCCATCCATCCTTCTTGGATAACAATCACCTAACTCATCACAATAATAATGAAGGCTAAAACAACACTGATGACCAAGTTAACCATTTCCCTTAAATTCACAAACTCTTCCATTCATTGTTGCAGTAGCCAACCATATCCCACTGATTAGTAATAAACTGATCAAAAAAAATGAATATATAGATGTGAAAGGGAATGAACCATCAAAATATATGCCCTTCTTAATAGAAAAAACACCAACCAAAAGACCTGTTCTGATTTCAAACATAGGCTGTAAATCTGGATCCTAGATACTAGAATCAACTAGCATGTGTCCTGTAGTGACAACTTTCAAATTAGTCTTCATTTGATGAGCTCTCACAATGAACTCAATTTCATCCTTCAAATGATGATACATGTTATGTCCCCTGTAGAAAATGGCCTTCCTGTCATACAAGTATGGACTTCCCAAAACCATCTTGCAAATGTCGAGTGGAACCACGTCTAAATCTACCTCATCAATGAAATTGGATGTGATCACAAACCGTCACTTGCACTGCTTAGTTACTTGTACCTATGCATTATCACAAATCCAACCCAAAGGATACGATCTCAGATGAGGCTTATTTTCCAATCCCAATTTTTTATCAACTTGCTCTGAAATAAGATTCACTTGTGATCAACTATCAACAATTGTATCAATATTAGTGTGCTTTGAGATAACGCATAAATGAAATGGGTCATTTCTTTGCTTGCCATCAAGGATCACTTTATACTTTGTAGAAGAAGTACATGAACTGAGACTTTTCGTAGAAGATTTACCATTGATCCCATAGTTGTAACCTTAGTTTCATCCTCAGGATCTGATCCAAGATCCTGAACTATGGTTGAGATATTTTTTTTATCCTTTCTGTTAGAAAAACAGGATCACAGAGCAATAAACTAAAAAAAATGCAGAAATAAAACACAAAAGATACATAATACACTAGAGACACATATATATGTGGTTCACCCAGTGTGGGCTACATCCACTAGAGAAATTGTCAGGTCCTTGCTTTATTATTATCCATCAAATGAAACGATACAACCTACAACACACCCGTTGTAACTTCCTCTTCTTTCTCTCACAGTATCCTCTCTCAGAATACATTATTCGCAATGATACATAGCCAAAATATATTTCCCTCATAAAACAGGGTTGCCTTCTAGGGAAAAAAACACTAACATAACTTCTACCGTCAGATCTGTGACTTTATAATGAATGGTATAGATTTACAATGAAATTACAATATACATTTATAGGGCAATGTTTCCTTCTGGGGCTTCGCCCCGGAACCCCTGCAAGGGGACCGCTTGCTCTCAAACCCCCCAGCTAGGGGGGATATCCCCTTCGGACCTCGTAAGGGGGGTAACCCCCCGCTACACTTCCTTGTGTGGAGGAGTGTACATTATTTCGGGGTGTAAAGTCTTCATGGGGTATAAACATGGCTGAAAAACAAAGAGCTCTGAATCAGGAACATAATCAAGCTCCACAACCAACAATCTCACACTTGGAGAATGATCTCAACAACTCCACCGTTGTTGTATCTATTGGACTATGATCCTTCTTAGACCTGAAAAATTTCTCATCTTCACCTTCATGCTTGACGACCAACTGAAAATAAGAAAGAACTCAGTTTCTCCCTGGTTACTCCCTTTGTTAACATATATGTAGGATTCTGGCTAGTGTGTATCTTTTCCAACTTCAAATGTCCATCTTCCAAGACGGATCATATGAAATGGTATATGAACTGTATATTCTTAGTATTAGAATGGAAGACTGATTTCTTTGCAATATGAATGGCACTCTCACTGTCACAATACAACCTATTATTCTCCTGGTTCTTTCCCAATTTCTCCATAAAACTCTGTAACAAAATCATTTCTTTACTAGCCTCTGTAGCAACAACATACTCTGCTTTTGTTGTTGAAAGTGCAACAACCTTTTGCAGTTTTGAAATCCAACTTACTATTGTTCCACCTATAGTAAAAACATACCCTGTGGTGCTCCTCCTGCTATCTTTATCACCTGCCATATCTGAATCAACATATCCCTGTAGAACAGTGTCTGAACCTCCAAAACATAATGCATGAGTAGAAATACATATCAAATACTTGAGAATCCACTTTAATTCTTCCCAATGTTCTTTACCTAGATTGTTCATATACCTACTTACAACTCCCACTACATGTGCAATATATGGTCTTGTGCAAACCATCGCATACATCAAGCTGCCAACTGTTGATGAATAAGGGACCCTGGACATGTATTCTATCTCATCCTCTGTCTTGGTATACATTTCCTTAGTTAATTTGAAATGGCTGGCCAAAGGTGTACTAACTGGTTTTACATTCTAAATTCTAAACCTCTCCAACACCTTCTCTATGTACTCACCCTGAGACAATGTCAATTTGCGATTTTTCCCGTCTCTTGTTATTCTCATACCAAGGATTTTCTTTGCAACACCCAAATCCTTCATCACAAATGAATTAGCTAATTTATTTTTTAGCACATTTATATCCTCCATATTAGACCCTGCAACAAGCATGTCATCTACATACAATAACAAGATAATATAGCTTCCATTTTCTAGCCTTTTAAACTAAACATAGTGATCATAATAACATCTACTCTAACCTTGTTCTGTTGTAAACTTGTCAAACATCAAATACCATTTCCTTGGAGCTTGCTTTAGGCCATACAAGTTCTTCTTCAACCTACATACCAAATTCTCCTTCCCTTTGACCTCATACCCCTATGGTTGTTTCATATAAATCTCTTCCTCCAAATCCCCATGGAGAAAAGTTGTTTTTACATCTAATTGTCAAGATGTAAATCTTCTACTTCCACAACACTTAAAATAGTCTTAATTGAAGTCATTTTAACAACAGGAGAAAATATTTCATCAAAATTTATACCTTTCTTTTGTGCAAACCCATTTACAACAACTCTAGCCTTGTACCATTTTTTACCTCCATCTTCTTCCTTCAACTTGTAAACCCATTTATTTTGTAATTCTCTTTTTTTGTAAGAAATGGAACCAAATCCCAAGTCTAGTTATTTACCATGGAATCCATTTTCTCTTTCATTCCTTGCTCCCACTTCTTTTTAGTGTCTACCTGCATTGCCTCTTTATAACATTCTAGTTCACCAGAATCAGTCAACAATAAATAATACAATGAAGGAGAGTATATTTTAGGGGATCAACTTAACCTGGTAGATCTTATAACAACACTTTCAAGAGTTTGAGGTACCTGCTGCTCCTGTTGTTGTACATTTTGATTTTTTGGTACCTTTGAAATTTCCTTTTTAGTGATCTCATCAAGTACTGTGTATTCTGGTTTTTCTTTTTCATGTTTCTTTCCCTGCAATTGATCGTTGTACATGACCTTCTCATTGAATATGACATCTCTACTCCTAATTTTTTTGTGATTTTGATAATCCCATAAGCGATAACCAAAATCATTAACACCATATCCAATAAAGGTCCACTGCTTGGATTTTTCCTCAAGATTTGTTCTATTTTGTTTATCAATATGGAAAAATGCTTCACAACAGAAAGTCTTCAAAAAATAATAGTTTACCTTTTTACCTGTCCATTCCTCCTCTGAAATTCCACCATCCAAAGATCTTGAAGGTCCTCTGTTTATTAAGTAAATAGCAGTATATACAACATCTTCCCAGAACTGTAAGGGAAAACCAACATGCAATCTCATACTCGTTGCATGCTCCATGATTGTCATGTTCATCCTTTCTGACACACCATTTTCTTGTGGTGTTCCTGGAATTGTCTTCTCTCTACAATCCCATGGTATGAAAATTAATCATAAAAATCCTTGTTGCAATATTCAACTCCATTTTTTGATCTGAGACACTTCAACCTTTTTCCTGTCTCATTCTCAACCAAATCTTTCCATTTCTTAAAAGTATAAAAAACATTAGAGTTTTTTTGAATGCAATAAACCCAAGTTTTTCTAGTTGCCTCATCAATAAAATTAACATAGTAACGAGAGCCACCAAGAGAGGATACCTGAGATGGTCCCCATATATATGTATGCACAATCTCTAACCTTTCACTCTTCTTTTCTTTTCCAACTTTGAGAAATATGACTCTCTTTTTTTTTCCATAAACACGATGCTCACTGAAATCCAAATCAATTTGTTTAGGATCTGGAAACAAATTTCTTTTTTGAAGTATCTACATCCCCTTCTCACTCATGTGTCTAAGAGGATGATGCCACAAAGATATATCCACTCCTGTAGAAACTAAAGAGATAAAAGAGTCAGTATTACCAGTACATAAATACAATGTACCTACCTTCTCTACTTTTTCTATCACCAATGATCCTTTGGTGACCTTCCACACCTTATCTGTAAATATGGATATACAACCTTCACTTGTCAACCTCCTTATTGAAATTGGATTTTTCCTTAGATCTGGAACATGTCTTACCTCTTTCAACAACCATTGGTTTCCATTCCTTTGTTTTATTTTTACCTTTCCCATTCCAACAATTTTGCATGGTGCATCATCACCCAAATGAACCTATCC